>CALNHX010007887.1:0-67928 GCA_940337035.1 Agriotes lineatus | reverse complement strand
TGCAAGTGCTACTGCTAACCTATGCTTTAAGATAATCTCTGAAACTTCTTTGTGGCGTGAATTCACAATTCATATTCTTATATGGGTATTTCGCCACTCTGCAAATTAAAATATTAAATAACGAAAATATTAACAACGAACGTTTCGAGGGACAATCTGCCCTCGTTATCAACGAATAACAATTAAAACTAACAAGAACTTATCTTTTTTTCACTGGAAGAAAAACGACCAACCTCCAATGAATTTTCTGACATTGACGTTTGTTGATATCTGTACCTACTTGATCTCATCTTTAAGAATCGATAGCCAACTATTGTCTAAAAATATTGAGAAAGACGACACGCATTTTTCTTCGTTAAGTAAAATGTATGCCGTTTCTTTAATTTTTCGCCTAGTTGACATCGATTCTTTAGACAAGATCTTTGTGTTGTCCCATTGTATTTTATGGTTTTCATCCCAAGCATGTTCTGCCAGCTTAGACTTATTGAATTGATACGTTTTCAACATATTTTTATGTTCTTTAACTCTGACTGCTAAAGGCCTGGATGTTTCACCGATATAATATTTCCCGCATTCACAGGGAATACTATATATACAATTCCTTGAATGTTGTTCTTCGTTGAACGGTTTAGTTTTTGTAAGAACTGACCGTAAAGTATTCATCGTTTTGAATACCGTCCTAACATTGAATCTATTTCCAATTCGTCTAATTTTGTCAGAACATAAAAATATGTTGAAAACGTATCAATTCAATAAGTCTAAGCTGGCAGAACATGCTTGGGATGAAAACCATAAAATACAATGGGACAACACAAAGATCTTGTCTAAAGAATCGATGTCAACTAGGCGAAAAATTAAAGAAACGGCATACATTTTACTTAACGAAGAAAAATGCGTGTCGTCTTTCTCAATATTTTTAGACAATAGTTGGCTATCGATTCTTATAGATGAGATCAAGTAGGTACAGATATCAACAAACGTCAATGTCAGAAAATTCATTGGAGGTTGGTCGTTTTTCTTCCAGTGAAAAAAAGATAAGTTCTTGTTAGTTTTAATTGTTATTCGTTGATAACGAGGGCAGATTGTCCCTCGAAACGTTCGTTGTTAATATTTTCGTTATTTAATATTTTAATTTGCAGAGTGGCGAAATACCCATATAAGAATATGAATTGTGAATTCACGCCACAAAGAAGTTTCAGAGATTATCTTAATCAAAGGTATGAGCCTAACATAACTAGTAACTTCCGAAGTTGGGAAACACTTTACAAGAAGCTGGCACACTCTGAAAATAGTATAACTTTCCTATGTCGTTGTAGAAATAGCTGTATTATTCCAAAAGGGTTTAGACTCAAAGCACCTTATGTAAGTGCTCGTTCTAGTAATATCATGAAAAGAGCTAGTGAAGCTCTAGTTAGAGGCAGAATACAATTTCACAGACATAACAAAGTGATACTATTTTCTGACATAAACAAACTGGAACAGGTTATGCAAAGGGATGTACGGGAAGACGATTTCAATCGTATGTACAACTCTATTAGTAATACCTACAACAAAACACACACAGAGCAAAAACGTACACATTTAAAAAAGTACCAACACCTCATACAAGAAAAACACACAATTGAATTAAATACACTAAAGAACAGTGACACTTTTTTAAATAAAACTGTAGTTAATCTGTCTTCTAAAGAACTAAACGCCACTGACAAATTAGTTCTTAGCAAAGGACTCAACTACGCAGTGGCGCCAAAACGAATTAATAAACTTGATTTAGTTACAGCTATAGAAGAGACTTGTCAAAAACTTCCAGAAGACATTAGACAGGAATACAGAATTAGAAACAAAATCATACTAGAACGACCTTACACAATCAGACAAAATATATCCAAACAAGAAAAACATTCACTACACACACTAAAAACCGATAACACAATTAAAATTCTACCTGCAGACAAAGGCAACGGCACAGTAGTACTTGATACAACCACATACAACGAAAAACTTTTTAACACTAATTAGTGAGGGACAATACACTAAACTAAATAAAGATCCAACACATACAATAGAAACAAAAATATACAGAACACTTTACAAACACAGAGAACAATTTACAGATTTTGTAAGACGTACGCTAACACCACACTACAGTAAACCACCACATTTTTATGGATTACCAAAGATACACAAACCAAATGTACCACTTAGGCCAATAGTTAGTTCTATAGGTTCTCCTTGTCACAGTTTAGCTAAATATTTACTTAAGATACTGACTCCTATATCAGGAAATACAGACACGTATATAAAGAACACGCCCCATTTCCTTGAAAAACTTAAAGAAGCAAACATAAACACACAACACTTAATGGTTAGTTTCGATGTAGTTAGTCTCTTCACTAATGTTCCAGTAGACAAAACACTCAACATCATTAAACATAGGCTACAAAACGATAACACATTACATACACGAACAACATTAAACGTTGGTACCATTATGGAACTTTTAACACTATGCATTAAAACGACATACTTTCAATTAAACAATGAATTTTACCAACAAGATTTCGGGATGGCAATGGGTTCACCTTTATCTCCCATTGTTAGTAACATTTTTATGGAAGACTTTGAACAACAACATATCTACACGTACACCAACAAACCAGTAGTTTGGTGGAGATATGTCGATGATGTTTTTGCAATTTGGCCTCATGGTATGGATGAGGTGGACAAATTTCTTGAACATATTAACAGTAAAGAAACCTCCATCAAATTCACATTAGAAACAGAGCAAAACAATCAGTTACCCTTTCTTGATACACTAATCACACGCACAATAAATACTTTTGAAACATCAGTATACCGTAAGAAAACCAATACTAATAGGTACTTACATTTTAATTCTAACCATCACAAAAACATAAAGACAGGCGTTGTAAAAAGTCTTTACGACAGAGCCAAAGTTGTTTGCTCTAATGATAAAATTTTCAAAAAAGAGAAAGAATTTATTATTAATGTTTTACAAGATAATGGCTATCCAGAGACTCTTGTTCGGAACATTTTCAATACACGAAGCAATGCCACACACATACAAAGGAATGACACTCAAAAATATAACACTCTCACTATACCATATATTCCAGGCATATCTGACAAAATTAGACGAATTGGAAATAGATTCAATGTTAGGACGGTATTCAAAACGATGAATACTTTACGGTCAGTTCTTACAAAAACTAAACCGTTCAACGAAGAACAACATTCAAGGAATTGTATATATAGTATTCCCTGTGAATGCGGGAAATATTATATCGGTGAAACATCCAGGCCTTTAGCAGTCAGAGTTAAAGAACATAAAAATATGTTGAAAACGTATCAATTCAATAAGTCTAAGCTGGCAGAACATGCTTGGGATGAAAACCATAAAATACAATGGGACAACACAAAGATCTTGTCTAAAGAATCGATGTCAACTAGGCGAAAAATTAAGGAAACGGCATACATTTTACTTAACGAAGAAAAATGCGTGTCGTCTTTCTCAATATTTTTAGACAATAGTTGGCTATCGATTCTTAAAGATGAGATCAAGTAGGTACAGATATCAACAAACGTCAATGTCAGAAAATTCATTGGAGGTTGGTCGTTTTTCTTCCAGTGAAAAAAAGATAAGTTCTTGTTAGTTTTAATTGTTATTCGTTGATAACGAGGGCAGATTGTCCCTCGAAACGTTCGTTGTTAATATTTTCGTTATTTAATATTTTAATTTGCAGAGTGGCGAAATACCCATATAAGAATATGAATAACCTATGCTTTGCTACATATTTGTACTATTGGTGGTCCAGGCACATTTTGTTATATGAAAATCGTACGTTTTTTTTCTATAATAACTGTCAGTGTTACAATGTGGGTAGATATGTGATTAAAACGCTAGTAAATTTTTATACCTCGTGTTTGTAGAACTTTTTCAAAATTATGGTTGTGTCAATTTTGAATGTCAAAGTTTCTTAATTTGAACTCTCGACAAATTTCTTTTTTTAACATGGAATCATCATCATCATCAATAAAATCGGATAAAAAAAATAAAACCAAGAAATATTTTAAATGCAAAAATGAAGCAAGCGATATTAAATTATGACATATCTGTCAAAATGACAATCATTTTTTTAGTGGAAAAAAAGAACTAAGAATCTATGTACTAACATTATTAAAACTAGGGACCCTGCAGGAATGTAACTTATCCCCTAGAAAGTTGACCTTGAAAATTATTATAGAAAAAAAATGTACTGTAGGTATATTAAATTTGAGCAGCAACAATGCCAAACGACGCCAAAACACCGATTTCACGTTTTTTAATACTCTTTGACACTTCTAACCTGGGCTGTCACTTAATTTAACTGACCACATTGCTGCGTTAATTTAATTGTGCAAAAAAGCACAGTTACACCTTTCAGAAACCCATTTACTGCTTTATGGAACAGTTAAACTAACCGGCCCGATAAATTACTTTCCAGAAACCGGCCCTATACTATATCGCCTATTTTAACTGGTTCTATTTTTGAGTGCCACTTTTGTCTTTTGATTAAAGTTGGTCGGTACTCTAAAACCCATCGCTTCCAGTAGGAATTTGCTAAAGCTTCGGTAAATCGCCATTGCTTTTTGTTACAAACTTCGGTTGTAACTTCACAGTAGGTGTTGACATCTGCAGGTCTCAGCAGTAAAACATGGTTAGGGGTAATTGCTTCAGGTTCATCAGGATCAACATACAAGTGCGTTAGTGGTCTGCTATTTATAATATACTAAACTTATGATAATAAAGTATAGAGAATTTCTTCCTAAGGGTTTAATGTTTTCAACACAACTTTAAGCGCAGTTTTTACTGAGCGTACCATCCGCTCTCAGGCCCCTCCCATTGAGGCCAACACTGGCGTGTTGAATTTTCAAGAAATAGGTTTGAGAGAGAGTTCATCTCTACTGATCAATAGATTGTATCAAATCTCTTAAGTCCCTTTCTGCTACAACAAAATTAGTTCCGTTGTCTGTTACAAATTCCAATGGCTGACCGCGTCTTGACATAAATCTTCTTATAGCCAGAATTTTGGAGCTGGTATCCAATGATGATGCCAACTCAATATGTACTGTACGTATCGAAAGGAATGTGAACAGTACGCTATACCGTTTTTCCGTTCTTCGACCAATTGAGACCGTCATAGGGACAAAGAAATCGATTCCTATGTAGGAAAAGGAAAATACAAATGACTGTAATCTCTCTGGAGGTAAAAACCCCATTTCTGGAACCGTAGGCTTACTTTCTGTATTGCACATTTTCTGCAATTTTTAAAACATTTCTTAACAGCCGTTCGGCAATGCAAAATCCAGTATGTAAGTCTCAAATTATTTATAACAGTTGCAACTCCAACGTGAATAGCTTTTTCATGATAAAAATTAATTAAAAGTTCAACAATTTTGTTGTTAGGGTCTAAAATGGTAGGGTTTGTTACGGTATAAATTCATCAAATCGACAAAGGTCGTATTAATTGTTCAAAAACGGGTACAAACTACAGGGTTCGCCGGCTTTACTAAAAAGAACACAGATCTTAATGTGTTGGAGCAGATTTCGTTGCTCCGATTCCTCGCACTTAGCTCAGTCGGGAAGGCGTGGTTCGAGAGTACAAAAAAAAACCGACGGCACTTACCCGAAAGCTTGCTTAAAAGAATTGCCTAAGGACGCCACTCGTTTTGATAAATTAACAGCCCTCGTGACCCAAAACGAGAAATATCACAGGGCTCTACTGAAGATGCGCTGGGTTAGCTGCACGCTGCGAAGCGTCGTCCACTAGGTTCCCTTCAAGTCGGGCGGCCAGCACCAGGTGGCCTTAATGACTTACCGTATGACCACCTCCCTAAAGGGGCTCAAAAGAATTTACTCAAGCCAAAAACTGTATGGCTTTTCCAATAAAAGCACGTGTTCTAGCTTCACATTAGATTACACTTGGCATTTTGCCACATTAGGATTGAAGATCCACAGATTGCAGGTTTAAGTCAATTAAACAAACTAAGTGTGACTATATTATTGTTTAATGAATGAAAATCGACACACACAGGGCCACAAGTTGGCCATAAGAAGGTAACATACACCCTAACTGAAAATTGTCGGGGCTCCCAAGCAAAAGTTAACTTAATGACGAAGTACAATACACAAGTTATTTGACGAAATTAAATTCGCAGGCGCAAAGTCCTACAGCATGCGAGGCACAATAAACCTACAATTCGGTAGCACTTTCGCGACACATTAAATCAGGAAGCAAGACAAAAATACATTGGTAGATCCTACCTTTTATAGCTAGAACACCTACTGCGTTGACGATGACCGAAGGCTGGACCGGATCCTGGAGAAGCTTAGTGGCCGCTTGCAGCAATACAGCTCCCCAAAGGGTTGTTGAAGGGCTTTGCCAAAAGCCAAGCGGTGACTGCAGAAGGTCGAGGACTGCAGAAGACGGCGTCCACAAAGACCAAGGTTACGTCCCGCAGCGAACGTAGAACAGGATTGCCCAAAGGGGTTGAGCGAAGGCAGTGGCCAGCGGCCCGAAAGAGTGTTGAATTAATTCGAGGTGAAAACGGTAGTCCCCGGGAACGCAGAAAATACTTTGGGTTCGGCACGACGTGGTAGAATTTGCAAAAGCAGATATTTCCCACTCACTATGAGAAAATTACGTAGGCTTCATAAGGCGTCTTGGAGGGGATGTGCAACAGGATGCAAAGTAACTTTCCCCCGGCTCTGGGGGTCGAAGTAAACGAAATCCAAAACGCCCGCCCAAACCGGCGTCGGCCTAACCCACACACGTCCCGCGGGAACTTTATCACTTAACGAGCTATCTGCCTCGAAGCCTGCAGCAGAACTTAAAACGCACGAAAAACTTCCCTCCGGGACCACTAACAGTGCAGCCCCGGAGGCAACACAAAACCATAAGCGTCCGTTGTACTCAAAGGCTGGCTACTTATTAAAATTTCAAATGCACAGAGCTTAAAAACAACGTAACGAAAGAAAGTTTCGAACTCCAAAATCAATAATTCCAAATGTATGGTCCAACAAGGGTTTATCAAACTTTATTTTTATTTCTCAAGGCTCAAAGCTTGGTGCAACTACACGCAGCCTGATGTCATAGCTGAACCAGCAAAATGAGCAAAGTTCCTAGAACCCCGGGTAACAAAACACAAGATAAGGGTTCCAATGCACTACTATACCACGTATGGAAAGTTTTCGACCTTAAGTATCAAATTACCAACGCGGCTCCTAAAGAATACCAAGAAATATATTTGGGTTGTGAAATCGATGTTTAAATAGGTGACAACAAAGAATTCAGTAAGCCTTATTTTTGAAAGCTTAATTACATTAGGCAGAAACTGCAATACAAAACGGTCTTGACCATATAACAAAGAATAACTTATCGCTGTAATTCGAAGCAATGTAAACGGGACTGGAATGCTTTTAATAACTAACGCGGTTGCCAAAGACTATTTACGGGGCAAATTCATTTAGACGCTGCAGACCAAAACCATGTGAATATGCGTTCAACTAAATTTTGCGCCAGGGTCGGCTTAAGTAGAATTTGAAGTCGCACAATCTTACACTTGCTTTCTAATGACACTTATTATTGAATTAAACGCAAGAATGACTTAATGACGTCAAAACCACTTAACAGGTTCCGTACATCAAATTCTAAAAATTCAGTTTTCGTGTATCGGGAAATCTACCTTTTAACCGAATTATTCCATTTTTATCTAAGAATGGAGAAAGCTTAAAAAAACGATTACTAATTTTCAGCTCCTTTTTCTTTGTAATGCATGTAATTCTTCTTGAAAAGTATCAATTTCGCATTTTCTTATTAATATATAAATTTTAGTTTACAGCTGACAAAATTAATGAAAGTAAGTTTTGGGAAAATTTGCAGCTATTTAATACATTTCAATAAAAAGGCAAAGCAGTGTAATAGTTAAACATAAATATATTTCAACCAACAATGTGGTTTTCTTCAGTATGGGAAAATTATCTGCAATACAATACGGTACACGTTAGATTAATGAGATTTTAAATATTAGAAAATTTTCTACGTCTTACCATTATAAAAGTAATTCAGGAATGTTTGTAGTTGATAATATTTACTACATCTAAAATGTTACTCGAATAACACTATGGAATCGGGGTCCATTAAGTAAGGTGAACAGTAAAACATAAAAATTGTTTTAAGGAACTTGGAAAGTTACGTCTGAATAATTAGTGAATTGATGTAAATGTGTTAAAATTTGTGAATCTTACCAGTATAAGTTAATATCATAAATTGGCAATTGAAACTACTCATAACCTCACTAAAGTTATTCAAATAACATATTCGGATGTGAAATCAATCAGGCAGGAATAAATAATACAAGTTTTAAGAGGCTCAAAGAAGACCATCATTTGTACAAACAGTAATTTGATGGATATTAAAAATCTGTAATATAAAAACAATTTACATTAGGTTAATGGAATGAGAAGTTTCCTAAAATACTGCATCTTACCAAAATAAAATAATTCGAAAAGTTTTGTGGTGGAAATGGCTCACCACTTCATTAATGTTATTTGAGAACCATCCCAAAGCTTAATAATAATTAAGCCGGAAATAAAATTTTAAAGTTTTGAATGAAACTACATTATTTTGTTAAGGCAGCAAATTGAAATAAAATGGAGGTAGGACAAGAAGCACTCTTACGCATGCGTTAATGCGGGCATGCTTAGAAGATCCATTATACATAGCCTATATATGAATAACTTTAGTGAGGTTATGAGCAATTTCAATTGCAAATTTATGATATTAACTTATACTGGCAAGATGCACAAATTTTGAAAGATTCGTTAACCTAATGTAAACTATTATACATTACAGATTTTAACACATTTACATCAATTCACTAATTATTCAGACGTAGCTTTCCAAGTTCCTTAAAACAATTTTTATGTTTTACTGTTTACCTTACTTAATGGACCCCGATTCCATAGTGTTATTCGAGTAACATTTTTGATGTAGTAAATATTATCAACTACAAACATTCCGGAATTAATTTTATAATGGTAAGACGTAGAAAAATGTTCAAATATTTATAATCTCATTAAACTAACGTGTACCATATTGTATTGCAGCTAATTTTCCCATACTGAAGAAGACCACATTGTTGGTTGAAATATATTTAGGTTTAACTATTACACTGCTTTGCCTTTTTATTGAAATGTTTTTTTTTTTATAAATTGTTTATTGCCAGATCAACAAAAAGAAATATTTGTTATACATAGCACTGATGACTTTGTAAGATCAAATAATTAAAAATAACATTGTAAGACTATTTTTATCGTCTTAAAAATAACAATATGTTGTGTTGAATTAATTAATCGCTTTCTTCATCTGAAATTACCAGATCTTGCGGAAGTTTCCGTTTAAGTCTGGTATGTATGTTTCTTTGACACAGTCTGTAATGAACTGCACCACTGCACTCACTAATTTTGTTTATAAAGATTTTGGCACATTGTCGAGTAAAGTCTTGAATTGTTGATAAACCCATTTCGTAGTGGAGTTGGTCGTTTCTCACGTACCACGGAGCGTTAACGGCTATTCGTAACACTTTATTTTGTAGTCTTTGTAGCTTTTTAATATTTGATTTGGATGTATTATACCACACCGGCGAAGCATATAATGCTAACGGTCGAAGTAGAGCTTTATATAAAAGTATTGTGCATTTGGGTTTAAGATGAGATTTTCTGTTAATTAGGGGATAAAGTTGTTTGAGTCTACTGTAGCACTGAATTAATTTTTGGTTAATATGATAGCTCCAACTTAATCGCGTATCCAAGTGTATTCCTAGATATTTAACAGCTGAGTCTTTCGGGTTCCAAGCTACAGTATTTCCGTTGATTTCTATGTTGGGAGCATCTGTAATTTTTCTTAAGGCAAAGATCTTGGACTGGCATTTAACTGGGTTTATATGTATGTTCCATAATTTAAACCAACGACTAATTTTATTAACTGCTTGCTGCAGGTCTGAAATGGCTTCATTTAGGTCAGCGTGTTGTGTGAATATAGCCGTGTCGTCGGCAAATGTAGCTACCGTAGTTGCCACTTCGGGCATGTCCGATGTAAAAATGTTGTATAGGAGCGGGCCCAGAATACTGCCCTGAGGTACCCCGGCTCGTATTGTTTTCACTTCGGATATGCAGGAATTGACTCTAACAGTAAAGGTTCGGTTTTCCAAAAATGAAAAAATAGTTGCCTAGAGGTAGTTCGGCATTGTAATGTTCAATATCTTTTTCTTCAAGCCCTCAATCCATACCTTATCGAAGGCCGCTGATACGTCTAAAAATACTGCTACGGTGTATTGTTTGTTTTCAAAGCCAGACTCGATCGTTTCGCTAATTCGCTGTAGTTGATGGCAAGTTGAATGTTTTCTTCGAAATCCGAATTGGAAAGTGGGTACTATGTTATGTGTTTCTATGTAGGCTATTGTGCGTTTGTATATGATTTTCTCCAGTAATTTTGATAAAGTCGTTAGAAGGCTGATTGGTCTATAGTTTCCCAGTGTTTTCTTATCCTTGCCTGGTTTGCTGAACATAACTATTTCGGCGTGTTTCCATTTTTGAGGAAAATATCCGAGTCGCAAGCATGCGTTGAATATGGATGTGAGATAAGCTAGGGCTTTGAGTGAGAGGTGTTGTAGTATTACGTTGGATAATAAATCATACCCCGGAGATTTTCTTCTAGGTAATGAGTCTATTATTGTACTTACTTCCTTGGGTGAGGTTGGATTAATGCGTTCTGTAATTATTGGTAAATTTCTTTCGATTTCGTTTATTATTTGCATTGCATGTGTTGCATTGGTTGTCATGACTGGAGTAAACGTTTGCTCTAGGTGTGTGGCAAAAGCTGATGACTTTTCCTCGTCAGTTATGTACGTTTCATTTCCATTCACTGAGCTTAAAGGCGGCATTTCTTGGCATTGTTTTAGGATGCGTCTTGTGGCTTTCCACATTCCGGGATCGCCAGGGTCTATTTCTTCGATGTGTTTCTGATACGAATTTATTCTTAGTTCGTCGAGTTCTCTTTTTATTCGATGTGTTAAGTTGTTCAGTTGCCTTTTAACTTCTTGGTTTCGATTTCTTTGCCGTTCACGTCTCAGTCGGCTTTTAACTTTAATTAATTCAATAATGTATCTAGGAGGATAATTGTTATAAAACTGAGTTCTCTTTGGGGGTTTGGTGGTTGATTTTACACTGTCCACTATATTGTCGGTGATGTTAGAGACTGCTTTATCAATGTCATTGTTATTGTCGAATCGAGTTGGGCATTTCAGGCGTTGATCAAGTTCTTTCTTGAAGGAATCCCAGTCTACAGGTCCATTAATTAACCTAGGTGTGGCCTGTTGAATTTGCGCTACTGTTGAAAATGATACTAGGACAGGGAGATGATCAGAGTCCAGTTCCGTTACAACCTTTTGATAAATCGGCTTATTGAAGTTTTTTTGTAGTACAATATCTAAGATGTCGGGCTGGTGGTCTATTCTGTATGGAAAGTAGGTGTGTTGTTCCGGCGTTAAAACTTGAAATGAGTACTCTGTAGCAAATGTTTCGAGCTTAATTCCTTCGGGGTTGGTTGCCCTGCAGCCCCAGAGACTGTTTTTACTGTTTATATCACCTATCACGAGAAGTGGATCTGACGTATTAAATATGGATTGCAGATCTTCTTTTATCAGTTTTTTGTTGGGTTGTCTGTATGCGGTCACTAAGGTTAAGTACTGGGCATTTAGTTTTACTTTGGCCGCTACGGTTTCTAGATTTACAGTAGGCATTTCTGGGAGAATGCTATGTACTATTTTTCGCTTGATTATAATAGCTACGCCCCCTGAAGCTATTCTTGCAATTCTGTCCTTCCGATAGGTACAATATCCTGGTATCTTGAAAGTGTCATTTTCCGATAAATGAGTTTCTGTTATGCAAGCAATGTCTACATCATAGCGGGCTAGAAATGCAATAAATAACGATCGTTGTTTTGTGATGCCATTAGAATTCCAATTAAGGATGGTTAATTTTTCGATTACTTTTTGATTATGGTCCATTGATAAGAAGGGGGAGGATTGTGTTTGTGATGAAGGATTTTATTTGAGGAAGGTATGGGGTTAAGAAGTCAATTATAACTTTGATGAGATTGTTTGATATGGGTGATTCGGCAGGTTGTGTTGGGCTAGTAACATTGGGGTTTAAGTTTGAAGGATTTCGGGCTCTGTCAGCATATGTCTGTGTTTGGTTGACGAAGAAATTTCTGTTTGGTACTTGGTTTTTTACACGTTTTTGCATCAGTTCAATGTGGTGCTTGCAGCCGCGATAGCTTGCTGCGTGCTCTCCGCCGCAGTTGACGCATTTCGGTGGCTCATTTTGTTTTTTATTGCACTGTTGGTAGGGATGGTTTCCCGCGCATTTCACGCATCGGGGGTCTAGCGTGCAATAATTCTTCGTATGCCCATATCTTTGGCACCGATGGCACTGAGGCATATTTGTTGATTTTCGCCTTAACTCTACGGTGACAACTGAGTAGCATACGGTTTTCAAGGAAAATATTTTTTTGGCGATATCGTTATCCGTCAGTTCTACGGCACAAACTGGTAGTGGTTGCTTATTCTTTGTAAGTAGACGGGTTAATTTTAGGACTGGTAAGGATTTAAGTTCGTTTTTAATTTCTTGTTCTGTTAATGAAATGGGTACGTTCTTTATTACTACGCAGAGCGGTTTGCCGTGTGGGTTTTGGAATGTATGGTATTTTATAGAGTTGTCGTTGAAATGTTTTGTTAAAATTCTATAATCTTCCTCTTTGGTTAAATTTACTCGTAAAGAGCTTGTATTGCAATGCGTAGTGAACTCGCCGGAGATTAATTCTTTGATATCTGCAGTCAATGCGGTGTGGTTGATAGTGTTGGTGAGATAAATGGGTGGAACTTTTGGTTTGATTATCTGGGCTCCCGACGTGCTGCTTGAGTTAACAGGTTGGTTTTCGGTTAAGTTGGCTTCTAATTGTGGAGGTAGGTAATACTTGTTTTGCGATAGTACGTCTGGTGGTGACCACATGTATCGTTTTTGTACGTCATTAATGGGTGGTGTTAGTGTGTCTGATTTTCGCTTATTTAGCGTTTGTATTTCCATTGCGGTGTCATTGTTGTTATTATTCCCTGTTATTGTGCTAGGGATTACTTACTTGTTGGTTTTACTTGATTGGATGGTGATTAAGCCGAGGCAACAGCTGTTGGCCTCGAGCGATGTCGATTAATTGCACTAAAACTTTCTTGCACTCAGATCAGCGATAGAACACGTCTTTGCGCACAGAGCGTTCTTGTGAAACTAGTAGCATTTTAGAGTCATTAAGAAGTCGCATTCAAACACGGAAATAGCGTTACTAAAATTTAAAAAATCTAAGAGCGTTTCTACTATCGAAACGGTATCCAAAACGTCTCAAAACGTCCGCCAGAACGTTTACAGGTTCTAACATGCCAATTTGTCTACTTCTAAAACTGTAGCTGCCATTCTGATGCATTTAAAATTAGTTTACAATTGTTTCTGTACAATCTCTAGCATTCTGCAATTACTGTCTAATAATTATAATATGTTAAGTACAGATAGTAGCATTTTGAAGCCCTTAAGAAGTCGCATTCAAACACAAAAATAGCGTTACTAAAATTTAAAAAATCTAAAAGCGTTTCTACTATCGAAACGCTATCCAAAACGTCTCAAATCGTCCGCCAGAGAGTTTACAGACTCGAACAATCCATTTTGTCTACTTCTAAAACTGTAGCTGCCATTCTGATGCATTTAAAATTAGTTCACAATTGTTTCTGTACAATCTCTAGCATTCTGCAATTACTGTCTAATAATTATAATATGTTAAGTACTGATAGTAGCATTTTAGAGCCATTAAGAAGTCGCATTCAAACACGGAAATAGCGTTGCTAAAATTTAAAAAATCTAAGAGCGTTTCTACTATCGAAACGGTATCCAAAACGTCTCAAAACGTCCGCCAGAGCGTTTACAGGCTCTAACATGCCATTTTGTCTACTTCTAAAACTGTAGCTGCCATTCTGATGCATTTATAGTTAGTTTACAATTGTTTCTGTACAATCTCTAGCATTCTGCAATTACTGTCTAATAATTATAATATGTTAAGTACAGATAGTAGCATTTTGAAGCCCTTAAGAAGTCGCATTCAAACACAAAAATAGCGTTACTAAAATTTAAAAAATCTAAGAGCGTTTCTACTATCGAAACGGTATCCAAAACGTCTCAAATCGTCCGCCAGAGAGTTTACAGGCTCTAACATGCCATTTTGTCTACTTCTAAAACTGTAGCTGTCATTCTGATGCATTTAAAATTAGTTTACAATTGTTTCTGTACAATCTCTAGCATTCTGCAATTACTGTCTAATAATTATAATATGTTAAGTACTGATAGTAGCATTTTAAAGCCATTAAGAAGTCGCATTCAAACACGGAAATAGCGTTACTAAAGTTTAAAAAATCTAAGAGCGTTTCTACTATCGAAACGGTATCCAAAACGGTTCAAATCGTTCGCCAAAGCAATTACAGGATCTAACATGCCATTTTGATCTTCTATAACTGTAGCTGCCATTCTGATGCATTTAAAATTAGTTTACAATTGTTTCTGTACAATCCCTAGCATTCTGCAATTACTGTCTAATAATTATAATATGTTAAGTACTGATAGTAGCATTTTTAAGCCCTTAAGAAGTCGCATGCAAACACAAAAATAGCTTTACTAAAATTAAAAAAATCTAAGAGCGTTTCTACTATCGAAACGGTATCCAAAACGTCTCAAATCGTCCGCCTGAGCGTTTACAGGCTCTAACATGCCATTTTGTCTACTTCTAAAACTGTAGCTGCCATTCTGATGCATTTAAAAGTAGTTTACAATTGTTTCTGTACAATCTCTAGCATTCTGCAATTACTGTCTAATAATTATAATATGTTAAGTACTGATAGTAGCATTTTAGAGCCATTAAGAAGTCGCAATCAAACACGGAAATAGCGTTACTAAAATTTAAAAAATCTAAGAGCGTTTCTACTATCGAAACGGTATCCAAAACGTCTCAAAACGTCCGCCAGAGCGTTTACAGGCTCTAACACGCCATTTTGTCTACTTCTAAAACTGTAGCTGCCATTCTGATGCATTTAAAATTAGTTTACAATTGTTTCTGTACAATCTCTAGCATTGTGCAATTACTGTCTAAAAATTATAATATGCTAAGTACTGATAGTAGCATTTTAGAGCCATTAAGAAGTCGCATTCAAACACGGAAATAGCGTTACTAAAGTTTAAAAAATCTAAGAGCGTTTCTACTATCGAAACGGTATCCAAAACGGTTCAAATCGTCCGCCAAAGCAATTACAGGCTCTAACATGCCATTTTGTTCTTCTATAACTGTAGCTGCCATTCTGATGCATTTAAAATTAGTTTACAATTGTTTCTGTACAATCCCTAGCATTCTGCAATTACTGTCTAATAATTATAATATGTTAAGTACTGATAGTAGCATTTTGAAGCCCTTAAGAAGTCGCATTCAAACACAAAAATAGCTTTACTAAAATTTAAAAAATCTAAGAGTGTTTCTACTATCGAAACGGTATCCAAAACGTCTCAAATCGTCCGCCAGAGCGTTTACAGGCTCTAACATGCCATTTTGTCTACTTCTAAAACTGTAGCTGCCATTCTGATGCATTTAAAATTAGTTTACAATTGTTTCTGTACAATCTCTAGCATTCTGCAATTACTGTCTAATAATTATAATATGTTAAGTACTGATAGTAGCATTTTAGAGCCATTAACAAGTCGCAATCAAACACGGAAATAGCGTTACTAAAATTTAAAAAATCTAAGAGCGTTTCTACTATCGAAACGGTATCCAAAACGTCTCAAAACGCCCGCCAGAGCGTTTACAGGCTCTAACATGCCATTTTGTCTACTTCTAAAACTGTAGCTGCCATTCTGATGCATTTAAAATTAGTTTACAATTGTTTCTGTACAATCTCTAGCATTCTGTAATTAGTGTCTAATAATTATAATATGTTAAGTACTGATAGTAGCATTTTAGAGCCATTAAGAAGTCGCATTCAAACACGGAAATAGCGTTACTAAAATTTAAAAAATCTAAGAGCGTTTCTACTATCGAAACGGTATCCAAAACGTCTCAAAACGTCTGCCAGAGCGTTTACATGCTCTAACATGCCATTTTGTCTACTTCTAAAACTGTAGCTGCCATTCTGATGCATTTAAAATTAGTTTACAATTGTTTCTGTACAATCTCTAGCATTGTGCAATTACTGTCTAATAATTATAATATGTTAAGTACCGATAGTAGCATTTTAGAGCCATTAAGAAGTCGCATTCAAACACAAAAATAGCGTTACTAAAATTTAAAAAATCTAAGATCGTTTCTACTATCGAAACGGTATCCAAAACGTCTCAAAACGTCCGCCAGAGCGTTGACAGGCTCTAACATGCCATTTTGTCTACTTCGAAAACTGTAGCTGCCATTCTGATGTATTTAAAATTAGTTTACAATTGTTTCTGTACCATCTCTAGCATTCTGCAATTACTGTCTAATAATTATAATATGTTAAGTACAGATAGTAGCATTTTAAAGCCATTAAGAAGTCGCATTCAAACACAGAAATAGCGTTACTAAAATTTAAAAAATCTAAGAGCGTTTCTACTATCGAAACGGTATCCAAAACGGCTCAAATTGTCCGCCAAAGCAATTACAGGCTCTAACATGCCATTTCGTTCTTCTATAACTGTAGCTGCCATTCTGATGCATTTAAAATTAGTTTACAATTGTTTCTGTACAATCCCTAGCATTCTGCAATTACTGTCTAATAATTATAATATGTTAAGTACTGATAGTAGCATTTTGAAGCCCTTAAGAAGTCGCATTCAAACACAAAAATAGCGTTACTAAAATTTAAAAAATCTAAGAGCGTTTCTACTATCGAAACGGTATCCAAAACGTTTCAAAACGTCCGACAGAGCGTTTACAGGCTCTAACATGCCATTTTGTCTACTTCTAAAACTGTAGCTGCCATTCTGAAGCATTTAAAATTAGTTTACAATTGTTTCTGTACAATCCCTAGCATTCTGCAATTACTGTCTAATAATTATAATATGTTAAGTACTGATAGTAGCATTTTAGAGCCATTAAGAAGTCGCATTCAGACACGGAAATAGCGTTACTAAAATTTAAAAAATCTAAGAGCGTTTCTACTATCGAAACGGTATCCAAAATGTCTCAAAACGTCCGCCAGAGCGTTTACAGGCTCTAACATGCCATTTTGTCTACTTCTAAAACTGTAGCTGCCATTCTGATGCATTTAAAATTAGTTTACAATTGTTTCTGTACAATCTCTAGCATTCTGCAATTACTGTCTAATAATTATAATATGTTAAGTACTGATAGTAGCATTTTAGAGCCATTAAGAAGTCGCATTCAGACACGGAAATAGCGTTACTAAAATTTAAAAAATCTAAGAGCGTTTCTACTATCGAAACGGTATCCAAAATGTCTCAAAACGTCCGCCAGAGCGTTTACAGGCTCTAACATGCCATTTTGTCTACTTCTAAAACTGTAGCTGCCATTCTGATGCATTTAAAATTAGTTTACAATTGTTTCTGTACAATCTCTAGCATTCTGCAATTACTGTATAATAATTATAATATGTTAAGTACAGATAGTAGCATTTCAAAGCCATTAAGAAGTCGCATTCAAACACAGAAATAGCGTTACTAAAATTTAAAAAATCTAAGAGCGTTTCTACTATCGAAACGGTATCCAAAACGGCTCAAATAGTCCGCCAAAGCAATTACAGGCTCTAACATGCCATTTTGTTCTTCTATAACTGTAGCTGCCATTCTGATGCATTTAAAATTAGTTTACAATTGTTTCTGTACAATCTCTAGCATTCTGCAATTACTGTCTAATAATTATAATATGTTAAGTACTGATAGTAGCATTTTAGAGGCATTAAGAAGTCGCATTCAAACACGGAAATAGCGTTACTAAAATTTAAAAAATCTAAGAGCGTTTCTACTATCGAAACGGTATCCAAAATGTCTCAAAACGTCCGGCAGAGCGTTTACAGGCTCTAACATGCCATTTTGTCTACTTCTAAAACTGTAGCTGCCATTCTGATGCATTTAAAATTAGTTTACAATTGTTTCTGTACAATCTCTAGCATTCTGCAATTACTGTCTAATAATTATAATATGTTAAGTACAGATAGTAGCATTTCAAAGCCATTAAGAAGTCGCATTCAAACACAGAAATAGCGTTACTAAAATTTAAAAAATCTAAGAGCGTTTCTACTATCGAAACGGTATCCAAAACGGCTCAAATAGTCCGCCAAAGCAATTACAGGCTCTAACATGCCATTTTGTTCTTCTATAACTGTAGCTGCCATTCTGATGCATTTAAAATTAGTTTACAATTGTTTCTGTACAATCTCTAGCATTCTGCAATTACCGTCTAATAATTATAATATGTTAAGTACTGATAGTAGCATTTTAGAGGCATTAAGAAGTCGCATTCAAACACGGAAATAGCGTTACTAAAATTTAAAAAATCTAAGAGCGTTTCTACTATCGAAACGGTATCCAAAACGTCTCAAAACGTCCGCCAGAACGTTTACAGGTTCTAACATGCCAATTTGTCTACTTCTAAAACTGTAGCTGCCATTCTGATGCATTTAAAATTAGTTTACAATTGTTTCTGTACAATCTCTAGCATTCTGCAATTACTGTCTAATAATTATAATATGTTAAGTACAGATAGTAGCATTTTGAAGCCCTTAAGAAGTCGCATTCAAACACAAAAATAGCGTTACTAAAATTTAAAAAATCTAAAAGCGTTTCTACTATCGAAACGGTATCCAAAACGGCTCAAATAGTCCGCCAAAGCAATTACAGGCTCTAACATGCCATTTTGTTCTTCTATAACTGTAGCTGCCATTCTGATGCATTTAAAATTAGTTTACAATTGTTTCTGTACAATCTCTAGCATTCTGCAATTACTGTCTAATAATTATAATATGTTAAGTACTGATAGTAGCATTTTAGAGGCATTAAGAAGTCGCATTCAAACACGGAAATAGCGTTACTAAAATTTAAAAAATCTAAGAGCGTTTCTACTATCGAAACGGTATCCAAAACGTCTCAAAACGTCCGCCAGAACGTTTACAGGTTCTAACATGCCAATTTGTCTACTTCTAAAACTGTAGCTGCCATTCTGATGCATTTAAAATTAGTTTACAATTGTTTCTGTACAATCCCTAGCATTCTGCAATTACTGTCTAATAATTATATTATGTTAAGTACTGATAGTAGCATTTTGAAGCCCTTAAGAAGTCGCATTCAAACACAAAAATAGCTTTACTAAAATTTAAAAAATCTAAGAGTGTTTCTACTATCGAAACGGTATCCAAAACGTCTCAAATCGTCCGCCAGAGCGTTTACAGGCTCTAACATGCCATTTTGTCTACTTCTAAAACTGTAGCTGCCATTCTGATGCATTTAAAATTAGTTTACAATTGTTTCTGTACAATCTCTAGCATTCTGCAATTACTGTCTAATAATTATAATATGTTAAGTACTGATAGTAGCATTTTAGAGCCCTTAACAAGTCGCAATCAAACACGGAAATAGCGTTACTAAAATTTAAAAAATCTAAGAGCGTTTCTACTATCGAAACGGTATCCAAAACGTCTCAAAACGCCCGCCAGAGCGTTTACAGTCTCTAACATGCCATTTTGTCTACTTCTAAAACTGTAGCTGCCATTCTGATGCATTTAAAATTAGTTTACAATTGTTTCTGTACAATCTCTAGCATTCTGCAATTAGTGTCTAATAATTATAATATGTTAAGTACTGATAGTAGCATTTTAGAGCCATTAAGAGGTCGCATTCAAACACGGAAATAGCGTTACTAAAATTTAAAAAATCTAAGAGCGTTTCTACTATCGAAACGGTATCCAAAACGTCTCAAAACGTCTGCCAGAGAGTTTACATGCTCTAACATGCCATTTTGTCTACTTCTAAAACTGTAGCTGCCATTCTGATGCATTTAAAATTAGTTTACAATTGTTTCTGTACAATCTCTAGCATTGTGCAATTACTGTCTAATAATTATAATATGTTAAGTACCGATAGTAGCATTTTAGAGCCATTAAGAAGTCGCATTCAAACACAAAAATAGCGTTACTAAAATTTAAAAAATCTAAGATCGTTTCTACTATCGAAACGGTATCCAAAACGTCTCAAAACGTCCGCCAGAGCGTTGACAGGCTCTAACATGCCATTTTGTCTACTTCGAAAACTGTAGCTGCCATTCTGATGTATTTAAAATTAGTTTACAATTGTTTCTGTACCATCTCTAGCATTCTGCAATTACTGTCTAATAATTATAATATGTAAAGTACAGATAGTAGCATTTTAAAGCCATTAAGAAGTCGCATTCAAACACAGAAATAGCGTTACTAAAATTTAAAAAATCTAAGAGCGTTTCTACTATCGAAACGGTATCCAAAACGGCTCAAATTGTCCGCCAAAGCAATTACAGGCTCTAATATGCCATTTCGTTCTTCTATAACTGTAGCTGCCATTCTGATGCATTTAAAATTAGTTTACAATTGTTTCTGTACAATCCCTAGCATTCTGCAATTACTGTCTAATAATTATAATATGTTAAGTACTGATAGTAGCATTTTGAAGCCCTTAAGAAGTCGCATTCAAACACAAAAATAGCGTTACTAAAATTTAAAAAATCTAAGAGCGTTTCTACTATCGAAACGGTATCCAAAACGTTTCAAAACGTCCGCCAGAGCGTTTACAGTCTCTAACATGCCATTTTGTCTACTTCTAAAACTGTAGCTGCCATTCTGAAGCATTTAAAATTAGTTTACAATTGTTTCTGTACAATCCCTAGCATTCTGCAATTACTGTCTAATAATTATAATATGTTAAGTACTGATAGTAGCATTTTGAAGCCCTTAAGAAGTCGCATTCAAACACAAAAATAGCGTTACTAAAATTTAAAAAATCTAAGAGCGTTTCTTCTATCGAAACGGTATCCAAAACGTCTCAAATCGTCCGCCAGAGAGTTTACAGGCTCTAACATGCCATTTTGTCTACTTCTAAAACTGTAGCTGCCATTCTGATGCATTTAAAATTAGTTTACAATTGTTTCTGTACAATCTCTAGCATTCTGCAATTACTGTCTAATAATTATAATATGTTAAGTACTGATAGTAGCATTTTAGAGCAATTAAGAAGTCGCATTCAAACACGGAAATAGCGTTACTAAAATTTAAAAAATCTAAGAGCGTTTCTACTATCGAAACGGTATCCAAAATGTCTCAAAACGTCCGCCAGAGCGTTTA
The DNA here is from genome assembly GCA_940337035.1 of Agriotes lineatus. Classification (NCBI taxonomy): domain Eukaryota; kingdom Metazoa; phylum Arthropoda; class Insecta; order Coleoptera; family Elateridae; genus Agriotes; species Agriotes lineatus. Next base: position 46,430 of record CALNHX010007887.1, on the reverse strand, counting down.
CAGGCTCTAACATGCCATTTTGTCTACTTCTAAAACTGTAGCTGCCATTCTGATGCATTTAAAATTAGTTTACAATTGTTTCTGTACAATCTCTAGCATTCTGCAATTACTGTCTAATAATTATAATATGTTAAGTACAGATAGTAGCATTTCAAAGCCATTAAGAAGTCGCATTCAAACACAGAAATAGCGTTACTAAAATTTAAAAAATCTAAGAGCGGTTCTACTATCGAAACGGTATCCAAAACGGCTCAAATAGTCCGCCAAAGCAGTTACAGGCTCTAACATGCCATTTTGTTCTTCTATAACTGTAGCTGCCATTCTGATGCATTTAAAATTAGTTTACAATTGTTTCTGTACAATCTCTAGCATTCTGCAATTACTGTCTAATAATTATAATATGTTAAGTACAGATAGTAGCATTTTGAAGCCCTTAAGAAGTCGCATTCAAACACAAAAATAGCGTTACTAAAATTTAAAAAATCTAAGAGCGTATCTACTATCGAAACGGTATCCAAAACGTCTCAAAACGTCCGCCAGAGCGTTTACAGTCTCTAACATGCCATTTTGTCTACTTCTAAAACTGTAGCTGCCATTCTGATGCATTTAAAATTAGTTTACAATTGTTTCTGTACAATCTCTAGCATTCTGCAATTACTGTTTAATAATTATAATATGTTAAGTAGTGATAGTAGCATTTTAGGGCCATTAAGAAGTCGCATTCAAACACGGAAATAGCGTTACAAAAATTTAAAAAATCTAAGAGTGTTACTACTATCGAAACGGTATCCAAAACGGCTCAAATCGTCCGTCAAAGCAATTACAGGCTCTAACATGCCATTTTGTTCTTCTATAACTGTAGCTGCCATTCTGATGCATTTAAAATTAGTTTACAATTGTTTCTGTACAATCCCTAGCATTCTGCAATTACTGTCTAATAATTATAATATGTTAAGTACTGATAGTAGCATTTTGAAGCCCTTAAGAGGTCGCATTCAAACACAAAAATAGCGTTACTGAAATTTAAAAAATCTAAGAGTGTTACTACTATCGAAACGGTATCCAAAACGTCTCAAATCGTCCGCCAGAGCGTTTACAGGCTCTAACATCCCATTTTGTCTACTTCTAAAACTGTAGCTGCCATTCTGATGCATTTAAAATTAGTTTACAATTGCTTCTGTACAATCTCTAGCATTCTGCAATTACTGTCTAATAATTATAATATGTTAAGTAAAGATAGTAGCATTTTAGAGCCATTAAGAAGTCGCATTCAAACACAGAAATAGCGTTACTAAAATTTAAAAAATCTAAGAGCGTTTCTACTATCGAAACGGTATCCAAAACGGTTCAAATCGTCCGCCAAAGCAATTACAGGCTCTAACATGCCATTTTGTTCTTCTATAACTGTAGCTGCCATTCTGATGCATTTAAAATTAGTTTACAATTGTTTCTGTACAATCCCTAGCATTCTGCAATTACTGTCTAATAATTATAATATGTTAAGTACTGATAGGAACATTTTGAAGCCCTTAAGAAGTCGCATTCAAACACAAAAATAGCGTTACTAAAATTTAAAAAATCTAAGAGCGTTTCTACAATCGAAACGGTATCCAAAACGTCTCAAATCGTCCGCCAGAGAGTTTACAGGCTCTAACATGCCATTTTGTCTACTTCTAAAACTGTAGCTGCCATTCTGATGCATTTAAAATTAGTTTACAATTGTTTATGTACAATCTATACATTCTGCAATTAGTGTCTAATAATTATAATATGTTAAGTACTGATAGTAGCATTTTAGAGCCATTAAGAAGTCGCATTCAAACACAAAAATAGCGTTACTAAAATTTAAAAAATCTAAGAGCGTTTCTACTATCGAAACGGTATCCAAAACGTCTCAAAACGACCGCCAGAGTGTTTACAGGCTCTAATTAGCCATTTTGTCTACTTCTAAAACTGTAGCTGCCATTCTGATGCATTTAAAATTAGTTTACAATTGTTTCTGTACAATCTCTAGCATTCTGCAATTACTGGCTAATAATTATAATATGTTAAGTACTGATAGTAGCATTTCAGAGCCATTAAGAAGTCGCAATCAAACACGGAAATAGCGTTACTAAAATTTAAAAAATCTAAGAGCGTTTCTACTATCGAAACGGTATCTAAAACGTCTCAAAACGTCCGCCAGAGCGTTTACAGGCTCTAACATGCCATTTTGTCTACTTCTAAAACTGTAGCTGCCATTCTGATGCATTTAAAATTAGTTTACAATTGTTTCTGTACAATCTCTAGCATTCTGCAATTACTGCTAATAATTATAATATGTTAAGTACTGATAGTAGCATTTTGAAGCCCTTAAGAAGTCGCATTCAAACACAAAAATAGCGTTACTAAAATTTAAAAAATCTAAGAGCGTTTCTACTATTGAAACGGTATCCAAAACGTCTCAAATCGTCCGCCAGAGAGTTTACAGGCTCTAACATGCCATTTTGTCTGCTTCTAAAACTGTAGCTGCCATTCTGATGCATTTAAAATTAGTTTACAATTGTTTCTGTACAATCTCTAGCATTGTGCAATTACTGTCTAATAATTATAATATGTTAAGTACTGATAGTAGCATTTTAGAGCCATTAAGAAGTCGCATTCAAACACAAAAATAGCGTTACTAAAATTTAAAAAATCTAAGAGCGTTTCTACTATCGAAACGGTATCCAAAACGCCTCAAAACGTCCGCCAGAGCGTTTACAGGCTCTAACATGCCATTTTGTCTACTTCAAAAACTGTAGCTGCCATTCTGATGCATTTAAAATTAGTTTACAATTGTTTCTGTACAATCTCCAGCATTCTGCAATTACTGTCTAATAATTATAATATGTTAAGTACAGATAGTAGCATTTTAAAGCCATTAAGAAGTCGCATTCAAACACAGAAATAGCGTTACTAAAATTTAAAAAATCTAAGAGCGTTTCTACTATCGAAACGGTATCCAAAATGTCTCAAAACGTCCGCCAGAGCGTTTACAGGCTCTAACATGCCATTTTGTCTACTTCTAAAACTGTAGCTGCCATTCTGATGCATTTAAAATTAGTTTACAATTGTTTCTGTACAATCTCTAGCATTCTGCAATTACTGTCTAATAATTATAATATGTTAAGTACAGATAGTAGCATTTCAAAGCCATTAAGAAGTCGCATTCAAACACAGAAATAGCGTTACTAAAATTTAAAAAATCTAAGAGCGTTTCTACTATCGAAACGGTATCCAAAACGGCTCAAATAGTCCGCCAAAGCAGTTACAGGCTCTAACATGCCATTTTGTTCTTCTATAACTGTAGCTGCCATTCTGATGCATTTAAAATTAGTTTACAATTGTTTCTGTACAATCTCTAGCATTCTGCAATTACTGTCTAATAATTATAATATGTTAAGTACAGATAGTAGCATTTTGAAGCCCTTAAGAAGTCGCATTCAAACACAAAAATAGCGTTACTAAAATTTAAAAAATCTAAGAGCGTATCTACTATCGAAACGGTATCCAAAACGTCTCAAAACGTCCGCCAGAGCGTTTACAGTCTCTAACATGCCATTTTGTCTACTTCTAAAACTGTAGCTGCCATTCTGATGCATTTAAAATTAGTTTACAATTGTTTCTGTACAATCTCTAGCATTCTGCAATTACTGTTTAATAATTATAATATGTTAAGTAGTGATAGTAGCATTTTAGGGCCATTAAGAAGTCGCATTCAAACACGGAAATAGCGTTACAAAAATTTAAAAAATCTAAGAGTGTTACTACTATCGAAACGGTATCCAAAACGGCTCAAATCGTCCGTCAAAGCAATTACAGGCTCTAACATGCCATTTTGTTCTTCTATAACTGTAGCTGCCATTCTGATGCATTTAAAATTAGTTTACAATTGTTTCTGTACAATCCCTAGCATTCTGCAATTACTGTCTAATAATTATAATATGTTAAGTACTGATAGTAGCATTTTGAAGCCCTTACGAAGTCGCATTCAAACACAAAAATAGCGTTACTGAAATTTAAAGAATCTAAGAGTGTTACTACTATCGAAACGGTATCCAAAACGTCTCAAATCGTCCGCCAGAGCGTTTACAGGCTCTAACATGCCATTTTGTCTACTTCTAAAACTGTAGCTGCCATTCTGATGCATTTAAAATTAGTTTACAATTGCTTCTGTACAATCTCTAGCATTCTGCAATTACTGTCTAATAATTATAATATGTTAAGTAAAGATAGTAGCATTTTAGAGCCATTAAGAAGTCGCATTCAAACACAGAAATAGCGTTACTAAAATTTAAAAAATCTAAGAGCGTTTCTACTATCGAAACGGTATCCAAAACGGTTCAAATCGTCCGCCAAAGCAATTACAGGCTCTAACATGCCATTTTGTTCTTCTATAACTGTAGCTGCCATTCTGATGCATTTAAAATTAGTTTACAATTGTTTCTGTACAATCCCTAGCATTCTGCAATTACTGTCTAATAATTATAATATGTTAAGTACTGATAGGAGCATTTTGAAGCCCTTAAGAAGTCGCATTCAAACACAAAAATAGCGTTACTAAAATTTAAAAAATCTAAGAGCGTTTCTACAATCGAAACGGTATCCAAAACGTCTCAAATCGTCCGCCAGAGAGTTTACAGGCTCTAACATGCCATTTTGTCTACTTCTAAAACTGTAGCTGCCATTCTGATGCATTTAAAATTAGTTTACAATTGTTTATGTACAATCTCTACATTCTGCAATTAGTGTCTAATAATTATAATATGTTAAGTACTGATAGTAGCATTTTAGAGCCATTAAGAAGTCGCATTCAAACACAAAAATAGCGTTACTAAAATTTAAAAAATCTAAGAGCGTTTCTACTATCGAAACGGTATCCAAAACGTCTCAAAACGACCGCCAGAGTGTTTACAGGCTCTAATATGCCATTTTGTCCACTTCTAAAACTGTAGCTGCCATTCTGATGCATTTAAAATTAGTTTACAATTGTTTCTGTACAATCTCTAGCATTCTGCAATTACTGGCTAATAATTATAATATGTTAAGTACTGATAGTAGCATTTCAGAGCCATTAAGAAGTCGCAATCAAACACGGAAATAGCGTTACTAAAATTTAAAAAATCTAAGAGCGTTTCTACTATCGAAACGGTATCTAAAACGTCTCAAAACGTCCGCCAGAGCGTTTACAGGCTCTAACATGCCATTTTGTCTACTTCTAAAACTGTAGCTGCCATTCTGATGCATTTAAAATTAGTTTACAATTGTTTCTGTACAATCTCTAGCATTCTGCAATTACTGCTAATAATTATAATATGTTAAGTACTGATAGTAGCATTTTGAAGCCCTTAAGAAGTCGCATTCAAACACAAAAATAGCGTTACTAAAATTTAAAAAATCTAAGAGCGTTTCTACTATTGAAACGGTATCCAAAACGTCTCAAATCGTCCGCCAGAGAGTTTACAGGCTCTAACATGCCATTTTGTCTGCTTCTAAAACTGTAGCTGCCATTCTGATGCATTTAAAATTAGTTTACAATTGTTTCTGTACAATCTCTAGCATTGTGCAATTACTGTCTAATAATTATAATATGTTAAGTACTGATAGTAGCATTTTGAAGCCCTTAAGAAGTCGCATTCAAACACAAAAATAGCGTTACTAAAATTTAAAAAATCTAAGAGCGTTTCTACTATTGAAACGGTATCCAAAACGTCTCAAATCGTCCGCCAGAGAGTTTACAGGCTCTAACATGCCATTTTGTCTGCTTCTAAAACTGTAGCTGCCATTCTGATGCATTTAAAATTAGTTTACAATTGTTTCTGTACAATCTCTAGCATTCTGCAATTACTGTCTAATAATTATAATATGTTAAGTACAGATAGTAGCATTTTGAAGCCCTTAAGAAGTCGCATTCAAACACAAAAATAGCGTTACTAAAATTTAAAAAATCTAAGAGCGTTTCTACTATTGAAACGGTATCCAAAACGTCTCAAATCGTCCGCCAGAGCGTTTACAGGCTCTAACATCCCATTTTGTCTACTTCTAAAACTGTAGCTGCCATTCTGATGCATTTAAAATTAGTTTACAATTGCTTCTGTACAATCTCTAGCATTCTGCAATTACTGTCTAATAATTATAATATGTTAAGTAAAGATAGTAGCATTTTAGAGCCATTAAGAAGTCGCATTCAAACACAGAAATAGCGTTACTAAAATTTAAAAAATCTAAGAGCGTTTCTACTATCGAAACGGTATCCAAAACGGTTCAAATCGTCCGCCAAAGCAATTACAGGCTCTAACATGCCATTTTGTTCTTCTATAACTGTAGCTGCCATTCTGATGCATTTAAAATTAGTTTACAATTGTTTCTGTACAATCCCTAGCATTCTGCAATTACTGTCTAATAATTATAATATGTTAAGTACTGATAGGAACATTTTGAAGCCCTTAAGAAGTCGCATTCAAACACAAAAATAGCGTTACTAAAATTTAAAAAATCTAAGAGCGTTTCTACAATCGAAACGGTATCCAAAACGTCTCAAATCGTCCGCCAGAGAGTTTACAGGCTCTAACATGCCATTTTGTCTACTTCTAAAACTGTAGCTGCCATTCTGATGCATTTAAAATTAGTTTACAATTGTTTATGTTCAATCTCTACATTCTGCAATTAGTGTCTAATAATTATAATATGTTAAGTACTGATAGTAGCATTTTAGAGCCATTAAGAAGTCGCATTCAAACACAAAAATAGCGTTACTAAAATTTAAAAAATCTAAGAGCGTTTCTACTATCGAAACGGTATCCAAAACGTCTCAAAACGACCGCCAGAGTGTTTACAGGCTCTAATTAGCCATTTTGTCTACTTCTAAAACTGTAGCTGCCATTCTGATGCATTTAAAATTAGTTTACAATTGTTTCTGTACAATCTCTAGCATTCTGCAATTACTGGCTAATAATTATAATATGTTAAGTACTGATAGTAGCATTTCAGAGCCATTAAGAAGTCGCAATCAAACACGGAAATAGCGTTACTAAAATTTAAAAAATCTAAGAGCGTTTCTACTATCGAAACGGTATCTAAAACGTCTCAAAACGTCCGCCAGAGCGTTTACAGGCTCTAACATGCCATTTTGTCTACTTCTAAAACTGTAGCTGCCATTCTGATGCATTTAAAATTAGTTTACAATTGTTTCTGTACAATCTCTAGCATTCTGCAATTACTGCTAATAATTATAATATGTTAAGTACTGATAGTAGCATTTTGAAGCCCTTAAGAAGTCGCATTCAAACACAAAAATAGCGTTACTAAAATTTAAAAAATCTAAGAGCGTTTCTACTATTGAAACGGTATCCAAAACGTCTCAAATCGTCCGCCAGAGAGTTTACAGGCTCTAACATGCCATTTTGTCTGCTTCTAAAACTGTAGCTGCCATTCTGATGCATTTAAAATTAGTTTACAATTGTTTCTGTACAATCTCTAGCATTGTGCAATTACTGTCTAATAATTATAATATGTTAAGTACTGATAGTAGCATTTTAGAGCCATTAAGAAGTCGCATTCAAACACAAAAATAGCGTTACTAAAATTTAAAAAATCTAAGAGCGTTTCTACTATCGAAACGGTATCCAAAACGCCTCAAAACGTCCGCCAGAGCGTTTACAGGCTCTAACATGCCATTTTGTCTACTTCAAAAACTGTAGCTGCCATTCTGATGCATTTAAAATTAGTTTACAATTGTTTCTGTACAATCTCCAGCATTCTGCAATTACTGTCTAATAACTATAATATGTTAAGTACAGATAGTAGCATTTTAAAGCCATTAAGAAGTCGCATTCAAACACAGAAATAGCGTTACTAAAATTTAAAAAATCTAAGAGCGTTTCTACTATCGAAACGGTATCCAAAATGTCTCAAAACGTCCGCCAGAGCGTTTACAGGCTCTAACATGCCATTTTGTCTACTTCTAAAACTGTAGCTGCCATTCTGATGCATTTAAAATTAGTTTACAATTGTTTCTGTACAATCTCTAGCATTCTGCAATTACTGTCTAATAATTATAATATGTTAAGTACAGATAGTAGCATTTCAAAGCCATTAAGAAGTCGCATTCAAACACAGAAATAGCGTTACTAAAATTTAAAAAATCTAAGAGCGTTTCTACTATCGAAACGGTATCCAAAACGGCTCAAATAGTCCGCCAAAGCAGTTACAGGCTCTAACATGCCATTTTGTTCTTCTATAACTGTAGCTGCCATTCTGATGCATTTAAAATTAGTTTACAATTGTTTCTGTACAATCTCTAGCATTCTGCAATTACTGTCTAATAATTATAATATGTTAAGTACAGATAGTAGCATTTTGAAGCCCTTAAGAAGTCGCATTCAAACACAAAAATAGCGTTACTAAAATTTAAAAAATCTAAGAGCGTATCTACTATCGAAACGGTATCCAAAACGTCTCAAAACGTCCGCCAGAGCGTTTACAGTCTCTAACATGCCATTTTGTCTACTTCTAAAACTGTAGCTGCCATTCTGATGCATTTAAAATTAGTTTACAATTGTTTCTGTACAATCTCTAGCATTCTGCAATTACTGTTTAATAATTATAATATGTTAAGTAGTGATAGTAGCATTTTAGGGCCATTAAGAAGTCGCATTCAAACACGGAAATAGCGTTACAAAAATTTAAAAAATCTAAGAGTGTTACTACTATCGAAACGGTATCCAAAACGGCTCAAATCGTCCGTCAAAGCAATTACAGGCTCTAACATGCCATTTTGTTCTTCTATAACTGTAGCTGCCATTCTGATGCATTTAAAATTAGTTTACAATTGTTTCTGTACAATCCCTAGCATTCTGCAATTACTGTCTAATAATTATAATATGTTAAGTACTGATAGTAGCATTTTGAAGCCCTTAAGAAGTCGCATTCAAACACAAAAATAGCGTTACTGAAATTTAAAAAATCTAAGAGTGTTACTACTATCGAAACGGTATCCAAAACGTCTCAAATCGTCCGCCAGAGCGTTTACAGGCTCTAACATGCCATTTTGTCTACTTCTAAAACTGTAGCTGCCATTCTGATGCATTTAAAATTAGTTTACAATTGCTTCTGTACAATCTCTAGCATTCTGCAATTACTGTCTAATAATTATAATATGTTAAGTAAAGATAGTAGCATTTTAGAGCCATTAAGAAGTCGCATTCAAACACAGAAATAGCGTTACTAAAATTTAAAAAATCTAAGAGCGTTTCTACTATCGAAACGGTATCCAAAACGGTTCAAATCGTCCGCCAAAGCAATTACAGGCTCTAACATGCCATTTTGTTCTTCTATAACTGTAGCTGCCATTCTGATGCATTTAAAATTAGTTTACAATTGTTTCTGTACAATCCCTAGCATTCTGCAATTACTGTCTAATAATTATAATATGTTAAGTACTGATAGGAGCATTTTGAAGCCCTTAAGAAGTCGCATTCAAACACAAAAATAGCGTTACTAAAATTTAAAAAATCTAAGAGCGTTTCTACAATCGAAACGGTATCCAAAACGTCTCAAATCGTCCGCCAGAGAGTTTACAGGCTCTAACATGCCATTTTGTCTACTTCTAAAACTGTAGCTGCCATTCTGATGCATTTAAAATTAGTTTACAATTGTTTATGTACAATCTCTACATTCTGCAATTAGTGTCTAATAATTATAATATGTTAAGTACTGATAGTAGCATTTTAGAGCCATTAAGAAGTCGCATTCAAACACAAAAATAGCGTTACTAAAATTTAAAAAATCTAAGAGCGTTTCTACTATCGAAACGGTATCCAAAACGTCTCAAAACGACCGCCAGAGTGTTTACAGGCTCTAATATGCCATTTTGTCTACTTCTAAAACTGTAGCTGCCATTCTGATGCATTTAAAATTAGTTTACAATTGTTTCTGTACAATCTCTAGCATTCTGCAATTACTGGCTAATAATTATAATATGTTAAGTACTGATAGTAGCATTTCAGAGCCATTAAGAAGTCGCAATCAAACACGGAAATAGCGTTACTAAAATTTAAAAAATCTAAGAGCGTTTCTACTATCGAAACGGTATCTAAAACGTCTCAAAACGTCCGCCAGAGCGTTTACAGGCTCTAACATGCCATTTTGTCTACTTCTAAAACTGTAGCTGCCATTCTGATGCATTTAAAATTAGTTTACAATTGTTTCTGTACAATCTCTAGCATTCTGCAATTACTGCTAATAATTATAATATGTTAAGTACTGATAGTAGCATTTTGAAGCCCTTAAGAAGTCGCATTCAAACACAAAAATAGCGTTACTAAAATTTAAAAAATCTAAGAGCGTTTCTACTATTGAAACGGTATCCAAAACGTCTCAAATCGTCCGCCAGAGAGTTTACAGGCTCTAACATGCCATTTTGTCTGCTTCTAAAACTGTAGCTGCCATTCTGATGCATTTAAAATTAGTTTACAATTGTTTCTGTACAATCTCTAGCATTGTGCAATTACTGTCTAATAATTATAATATGTTAAGTACTGATAGTAGCATTTTAGAGCCATTAAGAAGTCGCATTCAAACACAAAAATAGCGTTACTAAAATTTAAAAAATCTAAGAGCGTTTCTACTATCGAAACGGTATCCAAAACGCCTCAAAACGTCCGCCAGAGCGTTTACAGGCTCTAACATGCCATTTTGTCTACTTCAAAAACTGTAGCTGCCATTCTGATGCATTTAAAATTAGTTTACAATTGTTTCTGTACAATCTCCAGCATTCTGCAATTACTGTCTAATAATTATAATATGTTAAGTACAGATAGTAGCATTTTAAAGCCATTAAGAAGTCGCATTCAAACACAGAAATAGCGTTACTAAAATTTAAAAAATCTAAGAGCGTTTCTACTATCGAAACGGTATCCAAAACGGCTCAAATCGTCCGCTAAAGCAATTACAGGCTCTAACATGCCATTTTGTTCTTCTATAACTGTAGCTGCCATTCTGATGCATTTAAAATTAGTTTACAGTTGTTTCTGTACAATCCCTAGCATTCTGCAATTACTGTCTAATAATTATAATAAGTTAAGTACTGATAGTAGCATTTTGAAGCCCTTAAGAAGTCGCATTCAAACACAAAAGTAGCGTTACTAAAATTTAAAAAATCTAAGAGCGTTTCTACTATCGAAGCGGTATCCAAAACGTTTCAAAACGTCCGCCAGAGCGTTTACAGGCTCTAACATGCCATTTTGTCTACTTCTAAAACTGTAGCTGCCATTCTGAAGCATTTAAAATTAGTTTACAATTGTTTCTGTACAATCCCTAGCATTCTGCAATTACTGTCTAATAATTATAATATGTTAAGTACTGATAGTAGCATTTTGAAGCCCTTAAGAAGTCGCATTCAAACACAAAAATAGCGTTACTAAAATTTAAAAAATCTAAGAGCGTTTCTTCTATCGAAACGGTATCCAAAACGTCCCAAATCGTCCGCCAGAGAGTTTACAGGCTCTAACATGCCATTTTGTCTACTTCTAAAAGTGTAGCTGCCATTCTGATGCATTTAAAATTAGTTTACAATTGTTTCTGTACAATCTCTAGCATTCTGCAATTACTGTCTAATAATTATAATATGTTAAGTACTGATAGTAGCATTTTAGAGCAATTAAGAAGTCGCATTCAAACACGGAAATAGCGTTACTAAAATTTAAAAAATCTAAGAGCGTTTCTACTATCGAAACGGTATCCAAAATGTCTCAAAACGTCCGCCAGAGCGTTTACAGGCTCTAACATGCCATTTTGTCTACTTCTAAAACTGTAGCTGCCATTCTGATGCATTTAAAATTAGTTTACAATTGTTTCTGTACAATCTCTAGCATTCTGCAATTACTGTCTAATAATTATAATATGTTAAGTACAGATAGTAGCATTTTGAAGCCCTTAAGAAGTCGCATTCAAACACAAAAATAGCGTTACTAAAATTTAAAAAATCTAAGAGCGTTTCTACTATCGAAACGGTATCCAAAACGTCTCAAAACGTCCGCCAGAGCGTTTACAGTCTCTAACATGCCATTTTGTCTACTTCTAAAACTGTAGCTGCCATTCTGATGCATTTAAAATTAGTTTACAATTGTTTCTGTACAATCTCTAGCATTCTGCAATTACTGTTTAATAATTATAATATGTTAAGTAGTGATAGTAGCATTTTAGGGCCATTAAGAAGTCGCATTCAAACACGGAAATAGCGTTACAAAAATTTAAAAAATCTAAGAGTGTTACTACTATCGAAACGGTATCCAAAACGGCTCAAATCGTCCGTCAAAGCAATTACAGGCTCTAACATGCCATTTTGTTCTTCTATAACTGTAGCTGCCATTCTGATGCATTTAAAATTAGTTTACAATTGTTTCTGTACAATCCCTAGCATTCTGCAATTACTGTCTAATAATTATAATATGTTAAGTACTGATAGTAGCATTTTGAAGCCCTTAAGAAGTCGCATTCAAACACAAAAATAGCGTTACTGAAATTTAAAAAATCTAAGAGTGTTACTACTATCGAAACGGTATCCAAAACGTCTCAAATCGTCCGCCAGAGCGTTTACAGGCTCTAACATTCCATTTTGTCTACTTCTAAAACTGTAGCTGCCATTCTGATGCATTTAAAATTAGTTTACAATTGCTTCTGTACAATCTCTAGCATTCTGCAATTACTGTCTAATAATTATAATATGTTAAGTAAAGATAGTAGCATTTTAGAGCCATTAAGAAGTCGCATTCAAACACAGAAATAGCGTTACTAAAATTTAAAAAATCTAAGAGCGTTTCTACTATCGAAACGGTATCCAAAACGGTTCAAATCGTCCGCCAAAGCAATTACAGGCTCTAACATGCCATTTTGTTCTTCTATAACTGTAGCTGCCATTCTGATGCATTTAAAATTAGTTTACAATTGTTTCTGTACAATCCCTAGCATTCTGCAATTACTGTCTAATAATTATAATATGTTAAGTACTGATAGGAGCATTTTGAAGCCCTTAAGAAGTCGCATTCAAACACAAAAATAGCGTTACTAAAATTTAAAAAATCTAAGAGCGTTTCTACAATCGAAACGGTATCCAAAACGTCTCAAATCGTCCGCCAGAGAGTTTACAGGCTCTAACATGCCATTTTGTCTACTTCTAAAACTGTAGCTGCCATTCTGATGCATTTAAAATTAGTTTACAATTGTTTATGTACAATCTCTACATTCTGCAATTAGTGTCTAATAATTATAATATGTTAAGTACTGATAGTAGCATTTTAGAGCCATTAAGAAGTCGCATTCAAACACAAAAATAGCGTTACTAAAATTTAAAAAATCTAAGAGCGTTTCTACTATCGAAACGGTATCCAAAACGTCTCAAAACGACCGCCAGAGTGTTTACAGGCTCTAATATGCCATTTTGTCTACTTCTAAAACTGTAGCTGCCATTCTGATGCATTTAAAATTAGTTTACAATTGTTTCTGTACAATCTCTAGCATTCTGCAATTACTGGCTAATAATTATAATATGTTAAGTACTGATAGTAGCATTTCAGAGCCATTAAGAAGTCGCAATCAAACACGGAAATAGCATTACTAAAATTTAAAAAATCTAAGAGCGTTTCTACTATCGAAACGGTATCTAAAACGTCTCAAAACGTCCGCCAGAGCGTTTACAGGCTCTAACATGCCATTTTGTCTACTTCTAAAACTGTAGCTGCCATTCTGATGCATTTAAAATTAGTTTACAATTGTTTCTGTACAATCTCTAGCATTCTGCAATTACTGCTAATAATTATAATATGTTAAGTACTGATAGTAGCATATTGAAGCCCTTAAGAAGTCGCATTCAAACACAAAAATAGCGTTACTAAAATTTAAAAAATCTAAGAGCGTTTCTACTATCGAAACGGTATCCAAAACGTCTCAAATCGTCCGCCAGAGAGTTTACAGGCTCTAACATGCCATTTTGTCTGCTTCTAAAACTGTAGCTGCCATTCTGATGCATTTAAAATTAGTTTACAATTGTTTCTGTACAATCTCTAGCATTGTGCAATTACTGTCTAATAATTATAATATGTTAAGTACTGATAGTAGCATTTTAGAGCCATTAAGAAGTCGCATTCAAACACAAAAATAGCGTTACTAAAATTTAAAAAATCTAAGAGCGTTTCTACTATCGAAACGGTATCCAAAACGCCTCAAAACGTCCGCCAGAGCGTTTACAGGCTCTAACATGCCATTTTGTCTACTTCAAAAACTGTAGCTGCCATTCTGATGCATTTAAAATTAGTTTACAATTGTTTCTGTACAATCTCCAGCATTCTGCAATTACTGTCTAATAATTATAATATGTTAAGTACAGATAGTAGCATTTTAAAGCCATTAAGAAGTCGCATTCAAACACAGAAATAGCGTTAATAAAATTTAAAAAATCTAAGAGCGTTTCTACTATCGAAACGGTATCCAAAACGGCTCAAATCGTCCGCTAAAGCAATTACAGGCTCTAACATGCCATTTTGTTCTTCTATAACTGTAGCTGCCATTCTGATGCATTTAAAATTAGTTTACAGTTGTTTCTGTACAATCCCTAGCATTCTGCAATTACTGTCTAATAATTATAATATGTTAAGTACTGATAGTAGCATTTTGAAGCCCTTAAGAAGTCGCATTCAAACACAAAAGTAGCGTTACTAAAATTTAAAAAATCTAAGAGCGTTTCTACTATCGAAACGGTATCCAAAACGTTTCAAAACGTCCGCCAGAGCGTTTACAGGCTCTAACATGCCATTTTGTCTACTTCTAAAACTGTAGCTGCCATTCTGAAGCATTTAAAATAAGTTTACAATTGTTTCTGTACAATCCTTAGCATTCTGCAATTACTGTCTAATAATTATAATATGTTAAGTACTGATAGTAGCATTTTGAAGCCTTTAAGAAGTCGCATTCAAACACAAAAATAGCGTTACTAAAATTTAAAAAATCTAAGAGCGTTTCTACTATCGAAACGGTATCCAAAACGTCTCAAATCGTCCGCCAGAGAGTTTACAGGCTCTAACATGCCATTTTGTCTACTTCTAAAACTGTAGCTGCCATTCTGATGCATTTAAAATTAGTTTACAATTGTTTCTGTACAATCTCTAGCATTCTGCAATTACTGTCTAATAATTATAATATGTTAAGTACAGATAGTAGCATTTCAAAGCCATTAAGAAGTCGCATTCAAACACAGAAATAGCGTTACTAAAATTGAAAAAATCTAAGAGCGTTTCTACTATCGAAACGGTATCCAAAACGGCTCAAATAGTCCGCCAAAGCAATTACAGGCTCTAACATGCCACTTTGTTCTTCTATAACTGTAGCTGCCATTCTGATGCATTTAAAATTAGTTTACAATTGTTTCTGTACAATCTCTAGCATTCTGCAATTACTGTCTAATAATTATAATATGTTAAGTACTGATAGTAGCATTTTAGAGGCTTTAAGAAGTCGCATTCAAACACGGAAATAGCGTTACTAAAATTTAAAAAATCTAAGAGCGTTTCTACTATCGAAACGGTATCCAAAACGTCTCAAAACGTCCGCCAGAGCGTTTACAGGTTCTAACATGCCACTTTGTTCTTCTATAACTGTAGCTGCCATTCTGATGCATTTAAAATTAGTTTACAATAGTTTCTGTACAATCTCTAGCATTCTGCAATTACTGTCTAATAATTATAATATGTTAAGTACAGATAGTAGCATTTTGAAGCCATTAAGAAGTCGCATTCAAACACAAAAATAGCGTTACTAAAATTTAAAAAATCTAAGAGCGTTTCTACTATCGAAACGGTATCCAAAACGTCTCAAATCGTCCGCCAGAGAGTTTACAGGCTCTAACATGCCATTTTGTCTACTTCTAAAACTGTAGCTGCCATTCTGATGCATTTAAAATTAGTTTACAATTGTTTCTGTACAATCTCTAGCATTCTGCAATTACTGTCTAATAATTATAATATGTTAAGTACTGATAGTAGCATTTTAGAGCCATTAAGAAGTCGCATTCAAACACGGAAATAGCGTTACTAAAATTTAAAAAATCTAAGAGCGTTTCTACTATCGAAACGGTATCCAAAATGTCTCAAAACGTCCGCCAGAGCGTTTACAGGCTCTAACATGCCATTTTGTCTACTTCTAAAACTGTAGCTGCCATTCTGATGCATTTAAAATTAGTTTACAATTGTTTCTGTACAATCTCTAGCATTCTGCAATTACTGTCTAATAATTATAATATGTTAAGTACAGATAGTAGCATTTCAAAGCCATTAAGAAGTCGCATTCAAACACAGAAATAGCGTTA
Organism: Agriotes lineatus; assembly: GCA_940337035.1. Lineage (NCBI taxonomy): Eukaryota > Metazoa > Arthropoda > Insecta > Coleoptera > Elateridae > Agriotes > Agriotes lineatus. The sequence goes on along the minus strand of CALNHX010007887.1, from coordinate 30,052 downwards.
CTAAAATTAAAAAAATCTAAGAGCGTTTCTACTATCGAAACGGTATCCAAAACGGCTCAAATAGTCCGCCAAAGCAATTACAGGCTCTAACATGCCACTTTGTTCTTCTATAACTGTAGCTGCCATTCTGATGCATTTAAAATTAGTTTACAATTGTTTCTGTACAATCCCTAGCATTCTGCAATTACTGTCTAATAATTATAATATGTTAAGTACTGATAGTAGCATTTTGAAGCCCTTAAGAAGTCGCATTCAAACACAAAAATAGCGTTACTGAAATTTAAAAAATCTAAGAGTGTTACTACTATCGCAACGGTATCCAAAACGTTTCAAATCGTCCGCCAGAGCGTTTACAGGCTCTAACATGCCATTTTGTCTACTTCTAAAACTGTAGCTGCCATTCTGATGCATTTAAAATTAGTTTACAATTGCTTCTGTACAATCTCTAGCATTCTGCAATTACTGTCTAATAATTATAATATGTTAAGTAAAGATAGTAGCATTTTAGAGCCATTAAGAAGTCGCATTCAAACACAGAAATAGCGTTACTAAAATTTAAAAAATCTAAGAGCGTTTCTACAATCGAAACGGTATCCAAAACGTCTCAAATCGTCCGCCAGAGAGTTTACAGGCTCTAACATGCCATTTTGTCTACTTCTAAAACTGTAGCTGCCATTCTGATGCATTTAAAATTAGTTTACAATTGTTTATGTACAATCTCTACATTCTGCAATTAGTGTCTAATAATTATAATATGTTAAGTACTGATAGTAGCATTTTAGAGCCATTAAGAGGTCGCATTCAAACACAAAAATAGCGTTACTAAAATTTAAAAAATCTAAGAGCGTTTCTACTATCGAAACGGTATCCAAAACGTCTCAAAACGACCGCCAGAGTGTTTACAGGCTCTAATATGCCATTTTGTCTACTTCTAAAACTGTAGCTGCCATTCTGATGCATTTAAAATTAGTTTACAATTGTTTCTGTACAATCTCTAGCATTCTGCAATTACTGGCTAATAATTATAATATGTTAAGTACTGATAGTAGCATTTCAGAGCCATTAAGAAGTCGCAATCAAACACGGAAATAGCATTACTAAAATTTAAAAAATCTAAGAGCGTTTCTACTATCGAAACGGTATCTAAAACGTCTCAAAACGTCCGCCAGAGCGTTTACAGGCTCTAACATGCCATTTTGTCTACTTCTAAAACTGTAGCTGCCATTCTGATGCATTTAAAATTAGTTTACAATTGTTTCTGTACAATCTCTAGCATTCTGCAATTACTGCTAATAATTATAATATGTTAAGTACTGATAGTAGCATTTTGAAGCCCTTAAGAAGTCGCATTCAAACACAAAAATAGCGTTACTAAAATTTAAAAAATCTAAGAGCGTTTCTACTATCGAAACGGTATCCAAAACGTCTCAAATCGTCCGCCAGAGAGTTTACAGGCTCTAACATGCCATTTTGTCTGCTTCTAAAACTGTAGCTGCCATTCTGATGCATTTAAAATTAGTTTACAATTGTTTCTGTACAATCTCTAGCATTGTGCAATTACTGTCTAATAATTATAATATGTTAAGTACTGATAGTAGCATTTTAGAGCCATTAAGAAGTCGCATTCAAACACAAAAATAGCGTTACTAAAATTTAAAAAATCTAAGAGCGTTTCTACTATCGAAACGGTATCCAAAACGCCTCAAAACGTCCGCCAGAGCGTTTACAGGCTCTAACATGCCATTTTGTCTACTTCAAAAACTGTAGCTGCCATTCTGATGCATTTAAAATTAGTTTACAATTGTTTCTGTACAATCTCCAGCATTCTGCAATTACTGTCTAATAATTATAATATGTTAAGTACAGATAGTAGCATTTTAAAGCCATTAAGAAGTCGCATTCAAACACAGAAATAGCGTTAATAAAATTTAAAAAATCTAAGAGCGTTTCTACTATCGAAACGGTATCCAAAACGGCTCAAATCGTCCGCTAAAGCAATTACAGGCTCTAACATGCCATTTTGTTCTTCTATAACTGTAGCTGCCATTCTGATGCATTTAAAATTAGTTTACAGTTGTTTCTGTACAATCCCTAGCATTCTGCAATTACTGTCTAATAATTATAATATGTTAAGTACTGATAGTAGCATTTTGAAGCCCTTAAGAAGTCGCATTCAAACACAAAAGTAGCGTTACTAAAATTTAAAAAATCTAAGAGCGTTTCTACTATCGAAACGGTATCCAAAACGTTTCAAAACGTCCGCCAGAGCGTTTACAGGCTCTAACATGCCATTTTGTCTACTTCTAAAACTGTAGCTGCCATTCTGAAGCATTTAAAATAAGTTTACAATTGTTTCTGTACAATCCCTAGCATTCTGCAATTACTGTCTAATAATTATAATATGTTAAGTACTGATAGTAGCATTTTGAAGCCTTTAAGAAGTCGCATTCAAACACAAAAATAGCGTTACTAAAATTTAAAAAATCTAAGAGCGTTTCTACTATCGAAACGGTATCCAAAACGTCTCAAATCGTCCGCCAGAGAGTTTACAGGCTCTAACATGCCATTTTGTCTGCTTCTAAAACTGTAGCTGCCATTCTGATGCATTTAAAATTAGTTTACAATTGTTTCTGTACAATCTCTAGCATTGTGCAATTACTGTCTAATAATTATAATATGTTAAGTACTGATAGTAGCATTTTAGAGCCATTAAGAAGTCGCATTCAAACACAAAAATAGCGTTACTAAAATTTAAAAAATCTAAGAGCGTTTCTACTATCGAAACGGTATCCAAAACGCCTCAAAACGTCCGCCAGAGCGTTTACAGGCTCTAACATGCCATTTTGTCTACTTCAAAAACTGTAGCTGCCATTCTGATGCATTTAAAATTAGTTTACAATTGTTTCTGTACAATCTCCAGCATTCTGCAATTACTGTCTAATAATTATAATATGTTAAGTACAGATAGTAGCATTTTAAAGCCATTAAGAAGTCGCATTCAAACACAGAAATAGCGTTAATAAAATTTAAAAAATCTAAGAGCGTTTCTACTATCGAAACGGTATCCAAAACGGCTCAAATCGTCCGCTAAAGCAATTACAGGCTCTAACATGCCATTTTGTTCTTCTATAACTGTAGCTGCCATTCTGATGCATTTAAAATTAGTTTACAGTTGTTTCTGTACAATCCCTAGCATTCTGCAATTACTGTCTAATAATTATAATATGTTAAGTACTGATAGTAGCATTTTGAAGCCCTTAAGAAGTCGCATTCAAACACAAAAGTAGCGTTACTAAAATTTAAAAAATCTAAGAGCGTTTCTACTATCGAAACGGTATCCAAAACGTTTCAAAACGTCCGCCAGAGCGTTTACAGGCTCTAACATGCCATTTTGTCTACTTCTAAAACTGTAGCTGCCATTCTGAAGCATTTAAAATAAGTTTACAATTGTTTCTGTACAATCCCTAGCATTCTGCAATTACTGTCTAATAATTATAATATGTTAAGTACTGATAGTAGCATTTTGAAGCCTTTAAGAAGTCGCATTCAAACACAAAAATAGCGTTACTAAAATTTAAAAAATCTAAGAGCGTTTCTACTATCGAAACGGTATCCAAAACGTCTCAAATCGTCCGCCAGAGAGTTTACAGGCTCTAACATGCCATTTTGTCTACTTCTAAAACTGTAGCTGCCATTCTGATGCATTTAAAATTAGTTTACAATTGTTTCTGTACAATCTCTAGCATACTGCAATTACTGTCTAATAATTATAATATGTTAAGTACTGATAGTAGCATTTTAGAGCCATTAAGAAGTCGCATTCAAACACGGAAATAGCGTTACTAAAATTTAAAAAATCTAAAAGCGTTTCTACTATCGAAACGGTATCCAAAATGTCTCAAAACGTCCGACAGAGCGTTTACAGGCACTAACATGCCATTTTGTCTACTTCTAAAACTGTAGCTGCCATTCTGATGCATTTAAAATTAGTTTACAATTGTTTCTGTACAATCTCTAGCATTCTGCAATTACTGTCTAATAATTATAATATGTTAAGTACAGATAGTAGCATTTCAAAGCCATTAAGAAGTCGCATTCAAACACAGAAATAGCGTTACTAAAATTGAAAAAATCTAAGAGCGTTTCTACTATCGAAACGGTATCCAAAACGGCTCAAATAGTCCGCCAAAGCAATTACAGGCTCTAACATGCCACTTTGTTCTTCTATAACTGTAGCTGCCATTCTGATGCATTTAAAATTAGTTTACAATTGTTTCTGTACAATCTCTAGCATTCTGCAATTACTGTCTAATAATTATAATATGTTAAGTACTGATAGTAGCATTTTAGAGGCTTTAAGAAGTCGCATTCAAACACGGAAATAGCGTTACTAAAATTTAAAAAATCTAAGAGCGTTTCTACTATCGAAACGGTATCCAAAACGTCTCAAAACGTCCGCCAGAGCGTTTACAGGTTCTAACATGCCACTTTGTTCTTCTATAACTGTAGCTGCCATTCTGATGCATTTAAAATTAGTTTACAATTGTTTCTGTACAATCTCTAGCATTCTGCAATTACTGTCTAATAATTATAATATGTTAAGTACAGATAGTAGCATTTTGAAGCCATTAAGAAGTCGCATTCAAACACAAAAATAGCGTTACTAAAATTTAAAAAATCTAAGAGCGTTTCTACTATCGAAACGGTATCCAAAACGTCTCAAATCGTCCGCCAGAGAGTTTACAGGCTCTAACATGCCATTTTGTCTACTTCTAAAACTGTAGCTGCCATTCTGATGCATTTAAAATTAGTTTACAATTGTTTCTGTACAATCTCTAGCATTCTGCAATTACTGTCTAATAATTATAATATGTTAAGTACTGATAGTAGCATTTTAGAGCCATTAAGAAGTCGCATTCAAACACGGAAATAGCGTTACTAAAATTTAAAAAATCTAAGAGCGTTTCTACTATCGAAACGGTATCCAAAATGTCTCAAAACGTCCGCCAGAGCGTTTACAGGCTCTAACATGCCATTTTGTCTACTTCTAAAACTGTAGCTGCCATTCTGATGCATTTAAAATTAGTTTACAATTGTTTCTGTACAATCTCTAGCATTCTGCAATTACTGTCTAATAATTATAATATGTTAAGTACAGATAGTAGCATTTCAAAGCAATTAAGAAGTCGCATTCAAACACAGAAATAGCGTTACTAAAATTAAAAAAATCTAAGAGCGTTTCTACTATCGAAACGGTATCCAAAACGGCTCAAATAGTCCGCCAAAGCAATTACAGGCTCTAACATGCCACTTTGTTCTTCTATAACTGTAGCTGCCATTCTGATGCATTTAAAATTAGGTTACAATTGTTTCTGTACAATCTCTAGCATTCTGCAATTACTGTCTAATAATTATAATATGTTAAGTACTGATAGTAGCATTTTAGAGCCATTAAGAAGTCGCATTCAAACACGGAAATAGCGTTACTAAAGTTTAAAAATCTAAGAGCTTTTCTACTATCGAAACGGTATCCAAAACGGTTCAAATCGTCCGCCAAAGCAATTACAGGCTCTAACATGCCATTTTGTTCTTCTATAACTGTAGCTGCCATTCTGATGCATTTAAAATTAGTTTACAATTGTTTCTGTACAATCCCTAGCATTCTGCAATTACTGTCTAATAACTATAATATGTTAAGTACTGATAGTAGCATTTTGAAGCCCTTAAGAAGTCGCATTCAAACACAAAAATAGCGTTACTAAAATTTAAAAAATCTAAGAGTGTTTCTACTATCGAAACGGTATCCAAAACGTCTCAAATCGTCCGCCAGAGCGTTTACAGGCTCTAACATGCCATTTTGTCTACTTCTAAAACTGTAGCTGCCATTCTGATGCATTTAAAATTAGTTTACAATTGTTTCTCTACAATCTCTAGCATTGTGCAATTACTGTCTAATAATTATAATATGCTAAGTACTGATAGTAGCATTTTAGAGGCATTAAGAAGTCGCATTCAAACACGGAAATAGCGTTACTAAAATTTAAAAAATCTAAGAGCGTTTCTACTATCGAAACGGTATCCAAAACGCCTCAAAACGTCCGCCAGAGAGTTTACAGGTTCTAACATGCCAATTTGTCTACTTCTAAAACTGTAGCTGCCATTCTGATGCATTTAAAATTAGTTTACAATTGTTTCTGTACAATCTCTAGCATTCTGCAATTACTGTCTAATAATTATAATATGTTAAGTACAGATAGTAGCATTTTGAAGCCCTTAAGAAGTCGCATTCAAACACAAAAATAGCGTTACTAAAATTTAAAAAATCTAAGAGCGTTTCTACTATCGAAACGGTATCCAAAACGTCTCAAATCGTTCGCCAGAGAGTTTACAGGCTCTAACATGCCATTTTGTCTACTTCTAAAACTGTAGCTGCCATTCTGATGCATTTAAAATTAGTTCACAATTGTTTCTGTACAATCTCTAGCATTCTGCAATTACTGTCTAATAATTATAATATGTTAAGTACTGATAGTAGCATTTTAGAGCCATTAAGAAGTCGCATTCAAACACAGAAATAGCGTTACTAAAATTTAAAATATCTAAGAGCGTTTCTACTATCGAAACGGTATCCAAAACGTCTCAAAACGTCCGCCAGAGCGTTTACAGGCTCTAACATGCCATTTTGTCTACTTCTAAAACTGTAGCTGCCATTCTGATGCATTTAAAATTAGTTTACAATTGTTTCTGTACAATCTCTAGCATTCTGCAATTACTGTCTAATAATTATAATATGTTAAGTACAGATAGTAGCATTTTGAAGCCCTTAAGAAGTCGCATTCAAACACAAAAATAGCGTTACTAAAATTTAAAAAATCTAAGAGCGTTTCTACTATCGAAACGGTATCCAAAACGTCTCAAATAGTCCGCCAGAGAGTTTACAGGCTCTAACATGCCATTTTGTCTACTTCTAAAACTGTAGCTGTCATTCTGATGCATTTAAAATTAGTTTACAATTGTTTCTGTACAATCTCTAGCATTCTGCAATTACTGTCTAATAATTATAATATGTTAAGTACTGATAGTAGCATTTTAGAGCCATTAAGAAGTCGCATTCAAACACGGAAATAGCGTTACTAAAGTTTAAAAAATCTAAGAGCGTTTCTACTATCGAAACGGTATCCAAAACGGTTCAAATCGTCCGCCAAAGCAAATGCAGGCTCTAACATGCCATTTTGTTCTTCTATAACTGTAGCTGCCATTCTGATGCATTTAAAATTAGTTTACAATTGTTTCTGTACAATCCCTAGCATTCTGCAATTACTGTCTAATAATTATAATATGTTAAGTACTGATAGTAGCATTTTGAAGCCCTTAAGAAGTCGCATTCAAACACTAAAATAGCTTTACTAAAATTAAAAAAATCTAAGAGTGTTTCTACTATCGAAACGGTATCCAAAACGTCTCAAATCGTCCGCCAGAGCGTTTACAGGCTCTAACATGCCATTTTGTCTACTTCTAAAACTGTAGCTGCCATTCTGATGCATTTAAAATTAGTTTACAATTGTTTCTGTACAATCTCTAGCATTCTGCAATTACTGTCTAATAATTATAATATGTTAAGTACTGATAGTAGCATTTTAGAGCCATTAAAAAGTCGCAATCAAACACGGAAATAGCGTTACTAAAATTTAAAAAATCTAAGATCGTTTCTACTATCGAAACGGTATCCAAAACGTCTCAAAACGTCCGCCAGAGCGTTTACAGGCTCTAACATGCCATTTTGTCTACTTCTAAAACTGTAGCTGCCATTCTGATGCATTTAAAATTAGTTTTCAATTGTTTCTGTACAATCTCTAGCATTCTGCAATTACTGTCTAATAATTATAATATGTTAAGTACTGATAGTAGCATTTTAGAGCCATTAAGAAGTCGCATTCAAACACAGAAATAGCGTTACTAAAATTTAAAAAATCTAAGAGTGTTTCTACTATCGAAACGGTATCCAAAACGTCTCAAAACGTCCGCCAGAGCGTTTACAGGCTCTAACATGCCATTTTGTCTACTTCTAAAACTGTAGCTGCCATTCTGATGCATTTAAAATTAGTTTACAATTGTTTCTGTACAATCTCTAGCATTCTGCAATTACTGTCTAATAATTATAATATGTTAAGTACAGATAGTAGCATTTTGAAGCCCTTAAGAAGTCGCATTCAAACACAAAAATAGCGTTACTAAAATTTAAAAAATCTAAGAGCGTTTCTACTATCGAAACGGTATCCAAAACGTCTCAAATCGTCCGCCAGAGAGTTTACAGGCTCTAACATGCCATTTTGTCTACTTCTAAAACTGTAGCTGTCATTCTGATGCATTTAAAATTAGTTTACAATTGTTTCTGTACAATCTCTAGCATTCTGCAATTACTGTCTAAAAATTATAATATGTTTAGTACTGATAGTAGCATTTTAGAGCCATTAAGAAGTCGCATTCAAACACGGAAATAGCGTTACTAAAGTTTAAAAAATCTAAGAGCGTTTCTACTATCGAAACGGTATCCAAAACAGTTCAAATCGTCCGCCAAAGCAAATACAGGCTCTAACATGCCATTTTGTTCTTCTATAACTGTAGCTGCCATTCTGATGCATTTAAAATTAGTTTACAATTGTTTCTGTACAATCCCTAGCATTCTGCAATTACTGTCTAATAATTATAATATGTTAAGTACTGATAGTAGCATTTTGAAGCCCTTAAGAAGTCGCATTCAAACACTAAAATAGCTTTACTAAAATTTAAAAAATCTAAGAGTGTTTCTACTATCGAAACGGTATCCAAAACGTCTCAAATCGTCCGCCAGAGCGTTTACAGGCTCTAACATGCCATTTTGTCTACTTCTAAAACTGTAGCTGCCATTCTGATGCATTTAAAATTAGTTTACAATTGTTTCTGTACAATCTCTAGCATTCTGCAATTACTGTCTAATAATTATAATATGTTAAGTACTGATAGTAGCATTTTAGAGCCATTAAAAAGTCGCAATCAAACACGGAAATAGCGTTACTAAAATTAAAAAAATCTAAGATCGTTTCTACTATCGAAACGGTATCCAAAACGTCTCAAAACGTCCGCCAGAGCGTTTACAGGCTCTAACATGCCATTTTGTCTACTTCTAAAACTGTAGCTGCCATTCTGATGCATTTAAAATTAGTTTACAATTGTTTCTGTACAATCTCTAGCATTCTGCAATTACTGTCTAATAATTATAATATGTTAAGTACTGATAGTAGCATTTTAAAGCCATTAAGAAATCGCATTCAAACACAGAAATAGCGTTACTAAAATTTAAAAAATCTAAGAGCGTTTCTACTATCGAAACGGTATCCAAAACGGCTCAAATCGTCCGCCAAAGCAATTACAGGCTCTAACATGCCATTTTGTTCTTTTATAACTGTAGCTGCCATTCTGATGCATTTAAAATTAGTTTACAATTGTTTCTGTACATTCCCTAGCATTCTGCAATTACTGTCTAATAATTATAATATGTTAATTACTGATAGTAGTATTTTGAAGCCCTTCAGAAGTCGCATTCAAACACAAAAATTGCGTTACTAAAATTTAAAAAATCTAAGAGCGTTTCTACTATCGAAACGGCATCCAAAACGTCTCAAATCGTCCGCCAGAGAGTTTACAGGCTTTAACATGCCATTTTGTCTACTTCTAAAACTGTAGCTGCCATTCTGATGCATTTAAAATTAGTTTACAATTGTTTCTGAACAATCTCTAGCATTCTGCAATTACTGTCTAATAATTATAATATGTTAAGTACTGATAGTAGCATTTTAGAGCCATTAAGAAGTCGCATTCAAACACGGAAATAGCGTTACTAAAATTTAAAAAATCTAAGAGCGTTTCTACTATCGAAACGGTATCCAAAATGTCTCAAAACGTCCGCCAGAGCGTTTACAGGCTCTAACATGCCATTTTGTCTACTTCTAAAACTGTAGCTGCCATTCTGATGCATTTAAAATTAGTTTACAATTGTTTCTGTACAATCTCTAGCATTCTGCAATTACTGTCTAATAATTATAATATGTTAAGTACTGATAGTAGCATTTTAGAGGCATTAAGAAGTCGCATTCAAACACGGAAATAGCGTTACTAAAATTTAAAAAATCTAAGAGCGTTTCTACAATCGAAACGGTATCCAAAACGTCTCAAAACGTCCGCCAGAGCGTTTACAGGCTCTAACATGCCATTTTGTGTACTTCTAAAACTGTAGCTGCCATTCTGATGCATTTAAAATTAGTTTACAATTGTTTCTGTACAATCTCTAGCATTCTGCAATTACTGTCTAATAATTATAATATGTTAAGTACAGATAGTAGCATTTTGAAGCCCTTAAGAAGTCGCATTCAAACACAAAAATAGCGTTACTAAAATTTAAAAAATCTAAAAGCGTTTCTACTATCGAAACGGTATCCAAAACGTCTCAAATCGTCCGCCAGAGAGTTTACAGGCTCTAACATGCCATTTTGTCTACTTCTAAAACTGTAGCTGCCATTCTGATGCATTTAAAATTAGTTCACAATTGCTTCTGTACAATCTCTAGCATTCTGCAATTATTGTCTAATAATTATAATATGTTAAGTACTGATAGTAGCATTTTAGAGCCATTAAGAAGTCGCATTCAAACACGGAAATAGCGTTACTAAAATTTAAAAAATCTAAGAGCGTTTCTACTGTCGAAACGGTATCCAAAACGTCTCAAAACGTCCGCCAGAGCGTTTACAGGCTCTAACATGCCATTTTGTCTACTTCTAAAACTGTAGCTGCCATTCTGATGCATTTAAAATTAGTTTACAATTGTTTCTGTACAATCTCTAGCATTCTGCAATTACTGTCTAATAATTATAATATGTTAAGTACAGATAGTAGCATTTTGAAGCCCTTAAGAAGTCGCATTCAAACACAAAAATAGCGTTACTAAAATTTAAAAAATCTAAGAGCGTTTCTACTATCGAAACGGTATCCAAAACGTCTCAAATCGTCCGCCAGAGAGTTTACAGGCGCTAACATGCTTTTTGTCTACTTCTAAAACTGTAGCTGTCATTCTGATGCATTTAAAATTAGTTTACAATTGTTTCTGTACAATCTCTAGCATTCTGCAATTACTGTCTAAAAATTATAATATGTTTAGTACTGATAGTAGCATTTTAGAGCCATTAAGAAGTCGCATTCAAACACGGAAATAGCGTTACTAAAGTTTAAAAAATCTAAGAGCGTTTCTACTATCGAAACGGTATCCAAAACGGTTCAAATCGTCCGCCAAAGCAAATACAGGCTCTAACATGCCATTTTGTTCTTCTATAACTGTAGCTGCCATTCTGATGCATTTAAAATTAGTTTACAATTGTTTCTGTACAATCCCTAGCATTCTGCAATTACTGTCTAATAATTATAATATGTTAAGTACTGATAGTAGCATTTTGAAGCCCTTAAGAAGTCGCATTCAAACACTAAAATAGCTTTACTAAAATTTAAAAAATCTAAGAGTGTTTCTACTATCGAAACGGTATCCAAAACGTCTCAAATCGTCCGCCAGAGCGTTTACAGGCTCTAACATGCCATTTTGTCTACTTCTAAAACTGTAGCTGCCATTCTGATGCATTTAAAATTAGTTTACAATTGTTTCTGTACAATCTCTAGCATTCTGCAATTACTGTCTAATAATTATAATATGTTAAGTACTGATAGTAGCATTTTAGAGCCATTAAAAAGTCGCAATCAAACACGGAAATAGCGTTACTAAAATTAAAAAAATCTAAGATCGTTTCTACTATCGAAACGGTATCCAAAACGTCTCAAAACGTCCGCCAGAGCGTTTACAGGCTCTAACATGCCATTTTGTCTACTTCTAAAACTGTAGCTGCCATTCTGATGCATTTAAAATTAGTTTACAATTGTTTCTGTACAATCTCTAGCATTCTGCAATTACTGTCTAATAATTATAATATGTTAAGTACTGATAGTAGCATTTTAAAGCCATTAAGAAATCGCATTCAAACACAGAAATAGCGTTACTAAAATTTAAAAAATCTAAGAGCGTTTCTACTATCGAAACGGTATCCAAAACGGCTCAAATCGTCCGCCAAAGCAATTACAGGCTCTAACATGCCATTTTGTTCTTTTATAACTGTAGCTGCCATTCTGATGCATTTAAAATTAGTTTACAATTGTTTCTGTACATTCCCTAGCATTCTGCAATTACTGTCTAATAATTATAATATGTTAATTACTGATAGTAGTATTTTGAAGCCCTTCAGAAGTCGCATTCAAACACAAAAATTGCGTTACTAAAATTTAAAAAATCTAAGAGCGTTTCTACTATCGAAACGGCATCCAAAACGTCTCAAATCGTCCGCCAGAGAGTTTACAGGCTTTAACATGCCATTTTGTCTACTTCTAAAACTGTAGCTGCCATTCTGATGCATTTAAAATTAGTTTACAATTGTTTCTGAACAATCTCTAGCATTCTGCAATTACTGTCTAATAATTATAATATGTTAAGTACTGATAGTAGCATTTTAGAGCCATTAAGAAGTCGCATTCAAACACGGAAATAGCGTTACTAAAATTTAAAAAATCTAAGAGCGTTTCTACTATCGAAACGGTATCCAAAATGTCTCAAAACGTCCGCCAGAGCGTTTACAGGCTCTAACATGCCATTTTGTCTACTTCTAAAACTGTAGCTGCCATTCTGATGCATTTAAAATTAGTTTACAATTGTTTCTGTACAATCTCTAGCATTCTGCAATTACTGTCTAATAATTATAATATGTTAAGTACTGATAGTAGCATTTTAGAGGCATTAAGAAGTCGCATTCAAACACGGAAATAGCGTTACTAAAATTTAAAAAATCTAAGAGCGTTTCTACAATCGAAACGGTATCCAAAACGTCTCAAAACGTCCGCCAGAGCGTTTACAGGCTCTAACATGCCATTTTGTGTACTTCTAAAACTGTAGCTGCCATTCTGATGCATTTAAAATTAGTTTACAATTGTTTCTGTACAATCTCTAGCATTCTGCAATTACTGTCTAATAATTATAATATGTTAAGTACAGATAGTAGCATTTTGAAGCCCTTAAGAAGTCGCATTCAAACACAAAAATAGCGTTACTAAAATTTAAAAAATCTAAAAGCGTTTCTACTATCGAAACGGTATCCAAAACGTCTCAAATCGTCCGCCAGAGAGTTTACAGGCTCTAACATGCCATTTTGTCTACTTCTAAAACTGTAGCTGCCATTCTGATGCATTTAAAATTAGTTCACAATTGCTTCTGTACAATCTCTAGCATTCTGCAATTATTGTCTAATAATTATAATATGTTAAGTACTGATAGTAGCATTTTAGAGCCATTAAGAAGTCGCATTCAAACACGGAAATAGCGTTACTAAAATTTAAAAAATCTAAGAGCGTTTCTACTGTCGAAACGGTATCCAAAACGTCTCAAAACGTCCGCCAGAGCGTTTACAGGCTCTAACATGCCATTTTGTCTACTTCTAAAACTGTAGCTGCCATTCTGATGCATTTAAAATTAGTTTACAATTGTTTCTGTACAATCTCTAGCATTCTGCAATTACTGTCTAATAATTATAATATGTTAAGTACTGATAGCAGCATTTTGAAGCCCTTAAGAAGTCGCATTCAAACACAAAAATAGCGTTACTAAAATTTAAAAAATCTAAGAGTGTTTCTACTATCGAAACGGTATGCAAAACGTCTCAAATAGTCCGCCAGAGCGTTTACAGGCTCTAACATGCCATTTTGTCTACTTCTAAAACTGTAGATGCCATTCTGATGCATTTAAAATTAGTTTACAATTGTTTCTGTACAATCTCTAGCATTCTGCAATTACTGTCTAATAATTATAATATGTTAAGTACTGATAGCAGCATTTTAGAGCCATTAAGAAGTCGCGTTCAAACACGGAAATAGCGTTACTAAAATTTAAAAACTCTAAGAGCGTTTCTACTATCGAAACGGTATCCAAAACGTCTCAAAACGTCCGCCGAGAGCGTTTACAGGCTCTAACATGCCATTTTGTCTACTTCTAAAACTGTAGCTGCCATTCTGATGCATTTAAAATTAGTTTACAATTGTTTCTGTACAATCTCTAGCATTCTGCAATTACTGTCTAATAATTATAATATGTTAAGTACTGATAGTAGCATTTTAGAGCCATTAAGAAGTCGAATTCAAACACGGAAATAGCGTTACTAAAACTTAAAAAATCTAAGAGCGTTTCTACTATCGAAACGGTATCCAAAACGTCTCAAAACGTCCGCCAGAGCGTTTACAGGCTCTAACATGCCATTTTGTCTACTTCTAAAACTGTAGCTGCCATTCTGATGCATTTAAAATTAGTTTACAATTGTTTCTGTACAATCTCTAGCATTCTGCCGTTACTGTCTAATAATTATAATATGTTAAGTACTGATGGTAGCATTTTGAAACCCTTAAGAAGTCGCATTCAAACACAAAAATAGCGTTACTAAAATTTAAAAAATCTAAGAGCGTTTCTACTATCGAAAAGATATCCAAAACGTCTCAAATCGTCCGCCAGAGAGTTTACAGGCTCTAACATGCCATTTTGTCTACTTCTAAAACTGTAGCTGCCATTCTGATGCATTTAAAATTAGTTTACAATTGTTTCTGTACAATCTCTAGCATTCTGCAATTACTGTCTAATAATTATAATATGTTAAGCATTCTGCAATTACTGTCTAATAATTATAATATGTTAAGTACTGATAGTAGCATTTTAGAGCCATTAAGGAGTCGCATTCAAACACGGAAATAGCGCTACTAAAATTTAAAAAAACTAAGAGCGTTTCTACTATCGAAACGGTATCTAAAACGTCTCAAAACGTCCGCCAGAGCGTTTACAGGCTCTAACATGCCATTTTGTCTACTTCTAAAACTGTAGCTGCCATTCTGATGCACTTAAAATTAGTTTACAATTGTTTCTGTACAATCTCTAGCATTCTGCAATTTCTGTCTAATAATTATAATATGTTAAGTACTGATAGTAGCATTTTAGAGCCATTAAGAAGTCGCATTCAAACACAAAAATAGCGTTACTAAAATTTAAAAAATCTAAGAGCGTTTCTACTATCGAAACGGTATCC
Source organism: Agriotes lineatus (assembly GCA_940337035.1). NCBI lineage: Eukaryota > Metazoa > Arthropoda > Insecta > Coleoptera > Elateridae > Agriotes > Agriotes lineatus. The sequence continues at coordinate 14,867 of CALNHX010007887.1, read as the reverse complement.
AAAACGTCTCAAAACGTCCGCCAGAGCGTTTACAGGCTTTAACATGCCATTTTGTCTACTTCTAAAACTGTAGCTGCCATTCTGATGCATTTAAAATTAGTTTACAATTGTTTCTGTACAATCTCTAGCATTCTGCAATTACTGTCTAATAATTATAATATGTTAAATACAGATAGTAGCATTTTGAAGCCCTTAAGAAGTCGCATTCAAACACAAAAATAGCGTTACTAAAATTTAAAAAATCTAAGAGCGTTTCCACTATCGAAACGGTATCCAAAACGTCTCAAATCGTCCGCCAGAGAGTTTACAGGCTCTAACATGCCATTTTGTCTACTTCTAAAACTGTAGCTGCCATTCTGATGCATTTAAAATTAGTTTACAATTGTTTCTGTACAATCTCTAGCATTCTGCAATTACTGTCTAATAATTATAATATGTTAAATACAGATAGTAGCATTTTGAAGCCCTTAAGAAGTCGCATTCAAACACAAAAATAGCGTTACTAAAATTTAAAAAATCTAAGAGCGTTTCCACTATCGAAACGGTATCCAAAACGTCTCAAATCGTCCGCCAGAGAGTTTACAGGCTCTAACATGCCATTTTGTCTACTTCTAAAACTGTAGCTGCCATTCTGATGCATTTAAAATTAGTTTACAATTGTTTCTGTACAATCTCTAGCATTCTGCAATTACTGTCTAATAATTATAATATGTTAAGTACAGATAGTAGCATTTTGAAGCCCTTAAGAAGTCGCATTCAAACACAAAAATAGCGTTACTAAAATTTAAAAAATCTAAAAGCGTTTCTACTATCGAAACGGTATCCAAAACGTCTCAAATCGTCCGCCAGAGAGTTTACAGGCTCTAACATGCCATTTTGTCTACTTCTAAAACTGTAGCTGCCATTCTGATGCATTTAAAATTAGTTCACAATTGCTTCTGTACAATCTCTAGCATTCTGCAATTATTGTCTAATAATTATAATATGTTAAGTACTGATAGTAGCATTTTAGAGCCATTAAGAAGTCGCATTCAAACACGGAAATAGCGTTACTAAAATTTAAAAAATCTAAGAGCGTTTCTACTGTCGAAACGGTATCCAAAACGTCTCAAAACGTCCGCCAGAGCGTTTACAGGCTCTAACATGCCATTTTGTCTACTTCTAAAACTGTAGCTGCCATTCTGATGCATTTAAAATTAGTTTACAATTGTTTCTGTACAATCTCTAGCATTCTGCAATTACTGTCTAATAATTATAATATGTTAAGTACTGATAGCAGCATTTTGAAGCCCTTAAGAAGTCGCATTCAAACACAAAAATAGCGTTACTAAAATTTAAAAAATCTAAGAGTGTTTCTACTATCGAAACGGTATGCAAAACGTCTCAAATAGTCCGCCAGAGCGTTTACAGGCTCTAACATGCCATTTTGTCTACTTCTAAAACTGTAGATGCCATTCTGATGCATTTAAAATTAGTTTACAATTGTTTCTGTACAATCTCTAGCATTCTGCAATTACTGTCTAATAATTATAATATGTTAAGTACTGATAGCAGCATTTTAGAGCCATTAAGAAGTCGCGTTCAAACACGGAAATAGCGTTACTAAAATTTAAAAACTCTAAGAGCGTTTCTACTATCGAAACGGTATCCAAAACGTCTCAAAACGTCCGCCGAGAGCGTTTACAGGCTCTAACATGCCATTTTGTCTACTTCTAAAACTGTAGCTGCCATTCTGATGCATTTAAAATTAGTTTACAATTGTTTCTGTACAATCTCTAGCATTCTGCAATTACTGTCTAATAATTATAATATGTTAAGTACTGATAGTAGCATTTTAGAGCCATTAAGAAGTCGAATTCAAACACGGAAATAGCGTTACTAAAACTTAAAAAATCTAAGAGCGTTTCTACTATCGAAACGGTATCCAAAACGTCTCAAAACGTCCGCCAGAGCGTTTACAGGCTCTAACATGCCATTTTGTCTACTTCTAAAACTGTAGCTGCCATTCTGATGCATTTAAAATTAGTTTACAATTGTTTCTGTACAATCTCTAGCATTCTGCAGTTACTGTCTAATAATTATAATATGTTAAGTACTGATGGTAGCATTTTGAAACCCTTAAGAAGTCGCATTCAAACACAAAAATAGCGTTACTAAAATTTAAAAAATCTAAGAGCGTTTCTACTATCGAAAAGATATCCAAAACGTCTCAAATCGTCCGCCAGAGAGTTTACAGGCTCTAACATGCCATTTTGTCTACTTCTAAAACTGTAGCTGCCATTCTGATGCATTTAAAATTAGTTTACAATTGTTTCTGTACAATCTCTAGCATTCTGCAATTACTGTCTAATAATTATAATATGTTAAGTACTGATAGTAGCATTTTAGAGCCATTAAGAAGTCGCATTCAAACACGGAAATAGCGTTACTAAAATTTAAAAAAACTAAGAGCGTTTCTACTATCGAAACGGTATCTAAAACGTCTCAAAACGTCCGCCAGAGCGTTTACAGGCTCTAACATGCCATTTTGTCTACTTCTAAAACTGTAGCTGCCATTCTGATGCACTTAAAATTAGTTTACAATTGTTTCTGTACAATCTCTAGCATTCTGCAATTTCTGTCTAATAATTATAATATGTTAAGTACTGATAGTAGCATTTTAGAGCCATTAAGAAGTCGCATTCAAACACAAAAATAGCGTTACTAAAATTTAAAAAATCTAAGAGCGTTTCTACTATCGAAACGGTATCCAAAACGTCTCAAAACGTCCGCCAGAGCGTTTACAGGCTTTAACATGCCATTTTGTCTACTTCTAAAACTGTAGCTGCCATTCTGATGCATTTAAAATTAGTTTACAATTGTTTCTGTACAATCTCTAGCATTCTGCAATTACTGTCTAATAATTATAATATGTTAAATACAGATAGTAGCATTTTGAAGCCCTTAAGAAGTCGCATTCAAACACAAAAATAGCGTTACTAAAATTTAAAAAATCTAAGAGCGTTTCCACTATCGAAACGGTATCCAAAACGTCTCAAATCGTCCGCCAGAGAGTTTACAGGCTCTAACATGCCATTTTGTCTACTTCTAAAACTGTAGCTGCCATTCTGATGCATTTAAAATTAGTTTACAATTGTTTCTGTACAATCTCTAGCATTCTGCAATTACTGTCTAATAATTATAATATGTTAAGTACTGATAGGAGCATTTTAGAGCCATTAAGAAGTCGCATTCAAACACGGAAATAGCGTTACTAAAATTTAAAAAATCTAAGAGCGTTTCTACTATCGAAACGGTATCCAAAACGTCTCAAAACGTCCGCCAGAGCGTTTACAGGCTCTAACATGCCATTTTGTCTACTTCTAAAACTGTAGCTGCCATTCTGATGCATTTAAAATTAGTTTACAATTGTTTCTGTACAATCTCTAGCATTCTGCAATTACTGTCTAATAATTATAATATGTTAAGTACTGATAGTAGCATTTTAGAGCCATTAAGAAGTCGCATTCAAACACGGAAATAGCGTTACTAAAATTTAAAAAATCTAAGAGCCTTTCTACTATCGAAACGGTATCCAAAACGTCTCAAAACGTTCGCCAGAGCGTTTACAGGCTCTAACATGCCATTTTGTGTACTTCTAAAACTGTAGCTGCCATTCTGATGCATTTAAAATTAGTTTACAATTGTTTCTGTACAATCTCTAGCATTCTGCAATTACTGTCTAATAATTATAATATGTTAAGTACAGATAGTAGCATTTTGAAGCCCTTAAGAAGTCGCATTCAAACACAAAAATAGCGTTACTAAAATTTAAAAAATCTAAAAGCGTTTCTACTATCGAAACGGTATCCAAAACGTCTCAAAACGTCCGCCAGAGAGTTTACAGGCTCTAACATGCCATTTTGTCTACTTCTAAAACTGTAGCTGCCATTCTGATGCATTTAAAATTAGTTCACAATTGTTTCTGTACAATCTCTAGCATTCTGCAATTATTGTCTAATAATTATAATATGTTAAGTACTGATAGTAGCATTTTAGAGCCATTAAGAAGTCGCATTCAAACACGGAAATAGCGTTACTAAAATTTAAAAAATCTAAGAGCGTTTCTACTGTCGAAACGGTATCCAAAACGTCTCAAAACGTCCGCCAGAGCGTTTACAAGCTCTAACATGCCATTTTGTCTACTTCTAAAACTGTAGCTGCCATTCTGATGCATTTAAAATTAGTTTACAATTGTTTCTGTACAATCTCTAGCATTCTGCAATTACTGTCTAATAATTATAATATGTTAAGTACTGATAGCAGCATTTTGAAGCCCTTAAGAAGTCGCATTCAAACACAAAAATAGCGTTACTAAAATTTAAAAAATCTAAGAGTGTTTCTACTATCGAAACGGTATGCAAAACGTCTCAAATCGTCCGCCAGAGCGTTTACAGGCTCTAACATGCCATTTTGTCTACTTCTAAAACTGTAGATGCCATTCTGATGCATTTAAAATTAGTTTACAATTGTTTCTGTACAATCTCTAGCATTCTGCAATTACTGTCTAATAATTATAATATGTTAAGTACTGATAGCAGCATTTTAGAGCCATTAAGAAGTCGCGTTCAAACACGGAAATAGCGTTACTAAAATTTAAAAAATCTAAGAGCGTTTCTACTATCGAAACGGTATCCAAAACGTCTCAAAACGTCCGCCGAGAGCGTTTACAGGCTCTAACATGCCATTTTGTCTACCTCTAAAACTGTAGCTGCCATTCTGATGCATTTAAAATTAGTTTACAATTGTTTCTGTACAATCTCTAGCATTCTGCAATTACTGTCTAATAATTATAATATGTTAAGTACTGATAGTAGCATTTTAGAGCCATTAAGAAGTCGCATTCAAACACGGAAATAGCGTTACTAAAATTTAAAAAATCTAAGAGCGTTTCTACTATCGAAACGGTATCCAAAACGTCTCAAAACGTCCGCCAGAGCGTATACAGGCTCTAACATGCCATTTTGTCTACTTCTAAAACTGTAGCTGCCATTCTGATGCATTTAAAATTAGTTTACAATTGTTTCTGTACAATCTCTAGCATTCTGCAATTACTGTCTAATAATTATAATATGTTAAGTACTGATAGTAGCATTTTAGAGCCATTAAGAAGTCGAATTCAAACACGGAAATAGCGTTACTAAAATTTAAAAAATCTAAGAGCGTTTCTACTATCGAAACGGTATCCAAAACGTCTCAAAACGTCCGCCAGAGCGTTTACAGGCTCTAACATGCCATTTTGTCTACTTCTAAAACTGTAGCTGCCATTCTGATGCATTTAAAATTAGTTTACAATTGTTTCTGTACAATCTCTAGCATTCTGCAGTTACTGTCTAATAATTATAATATGTTAAGTACTGATAGTAGCATTTTGAAACCCTTAAGAAGTCGCATTCAAACACAAAAATAGCGTTACTAAAATTTAAAAATCTAAGAGCGTTTCTACTATCGAAACGGTATCCAAAACGACTCAAATCGTCCGCCAGAGAGTTTACAGGCTCTAACATGCCATTTTGTCTACTTCTAAAACTGTAGCTGCCATTCTGTTGCATTTAAAATTAGTTTACAATTGTTTCTGTACAATCTCTAGCATTCTGCAATTACTGTCTAATAATTATAATATGTTAAGTACTCATAGTAGCATTTTAGAGCCATTAAGAAGTCGCATTCAAACACAAAAATAGCGTTACTAAAATTTAAAAAATCTAAGAGCGTTTCTACTATCGAAACGGTATCCAAAACGTCTCAAAACGTCCGCCAGAGCGTTTACAGGCTTTAACATGCCATTTTGTCTACTTCTAAAACTGTAGCTGCCATTCTGATGCATTTAAAATTAGTTTACAATTGTTTCTGTACAATCTCTAGCATTCTGCAATTACTGTCTAATAATTATAATATGTTAAATACAGATAGTAGCATTTTGAAGCCCTTAAGAAGTCGCATTCAAACACAAAAATAGCGTTACTAAAATTTAAAAAATCTAAGAGCGTTTCCACTATCGAAACGGTATCCAAAACGTCTCAAATCGTCCGCCAGAGAGTTTACAGGCTCTAACATGCCATTTTGTCTACTTCTAAAACTGTAGCTGCCATTCTGATGCATTTAAAATTAGTTTACAATTGTTTCTCTACAATCTCTAGCATTCTGCAATTACTGTCTAATAATTATAATATGTTAAGTACTGATAGTAGCATTTTAGAGCCACTAAGAAGTCGCATTCAAACACGGAAATAGCGTTACTAAAATTTAAAAAATCTAAGAGCGTTTCTACTATCGAAACGGTATCCAAAACGTCTCAAAACGTCCGCCAAAGCGTTTACAGGCTCTAACATGCCATTTTGTCTACTTCTAAAACTGTAGCTGCCATTCTGATGCATTTAAAATTAGTTTACAATTGTTTCTGTACAATCTCTAGCATTCTGCAATTACTGTCTAATAATTATAATATGTTAAGTACTGATAGTAGCATTTTAGAGCCATTAAGAAGTCGCATTCAAACACGGAAATAGCGTTACTAAAATTTAAAAAATCTAAGAGCCTTTCTACTATCGAAACGGTATCCAAAACGTCTCAAAACGTTCGCCAGAGCCTTTACAGGCTCTAACATGCCATTTTGTCTACTTCTAAAACGGTAGCTGCCATTCTGATGCATTTAAAATTAGTTTACATTTGTTTCTGTACAAACTCTAGCATTCTGCAATTACTGTCTAATATTTATAATATGTTAAGTACTGATAGTAGCATTTTGAACCCCTTAAGAAGTCGCATTCAAACATAAAAATAGCGTTACTAAAATTTAAAAAATCTAAGAGCGTTTCTACTATCGAAACGGTATCCAAAACGTCTCAAATCGTCCGCCAGAGAGTTTACAGGCTCTAACATGCCATTTTGTCTACTTCTAAAACTGTAGCTGCCATTCTGATGCATTTAAAATTAGTTTACAGTTGTTTCTGTACAATCTCTAGCATTCTGCAATTACTGTCTAATAATTATAATATGTTAAGTACTGATAGTAGCATTTTGAAGCCCTTAAGAAGTCGCATTCAAACACAAAAATAGCGTTACTAAAATTTAAAAAATCTAAGAGCGTTTCTACTATCGAAACGGTATCCAAAACGACTCAAATCGTCCGCCAGAGAGTTTACAGGCTCTAACATGCCATTTTGTCTACTTCTAAAACTGTAGCTGCCATTCTGTTGCATTTAAAATTAGTTTACAATTGTTTCTGTACAATCTCTAGCATTCTGCAATTACTGTCTAATAATTATAATATGTTAAGTACTGATAGTAGCATTGTAGAGCCATTAAGAAGTCGCATTCAAACACAAAAATAGCGTTACTAAAATTTAAAAAATCTAAGAGCGTTTCTACTATCGAAACGGTATCCAAAACGTCTCAAAACGTCCGCCAGAGCGTTTACAGGCTTTAACATGCCATTTTGTCTACTTCTAAAACTGTAGCTGCCATTCTGATGCATTTAAAATTAGTTTACAATTGTTTCTGTACAATCTCTAGCATTCTGCAATTACTGTCTAATAATTATAATATGTTAAATACAGATAGTAGCATTTTGAAGCCCTTAAGAAGTCGCATTCAAACACAAAAATAGCGTTACTAAAATTTAAAAAATCTAAGAGCGTTTCCACTATCGAAACGGTATCCAAAACGTCTCAAATCGTCCGCCAGAGAGTTTACAGGCTCTAACATGCCATTTTGTCTAATTCTAAAACTGTAGCTGCCATTCTGATGCATTTAAAATTAGTTTACAATTGTTTCTGTACAATCTCTAGCATTCTGCAATTACTGTCTAATAATTATAATATGTTAAGTACTGATAGTAGCATTTTAGAGCCATTAAGAAGTCGCATTCAAACACGGAAATAGCGTTACTAAAATTTAAAAAATCTAAGAGCGTTTCTACTATCGAAACGGTATCCAAAACGTCTCAAAACGTCCGCCAGAGCGTTTACAGGCTCTAACATGCCATTTTGTCTACTTCTAACACTGTAGCTGCCATTCTGATGCATTTAAAATTAGTTTACAATTGTTTCTGTACAATCTCTAGCATTCTGCAATTACTGTCTAATAATTATAATATGTTAAATACAGATAGTAGCATTATGAAGCCCTTAAGAAGTCGCATTCAAACACAAAAATAGCGTTACTAAAATTTAAAAAATCTAAGAGCGTTTCCACTATCGAAACGGTATCCAAAACGTCTCAAATCGTCCGCCAGAGAGTTTACAGGCTCTAACATGCCATTTTGTCTACTTCTAAAACTGTAGCTGCCATTCTGATGCATTTAAAATTAGTTTACAATTGTTTCTGTACAATCTCTAGCATTCTGCAATTACTGTCTAATAATTATAATATGTTAAGTACTGATAGTAGCATTTTAGAGCCATTAAGAAGTCGCATTCAAACACGGAAATAGCGTTACTAAAATTTAAAAAATCTAAGAGCGTTTCTACTATCGAAACGGTATCCAAAACGTCTCAAATCGTCCGCCAGAGCGTTTACAGGCTCTAACATGGCATTTTTCTACTTCTAAAACTGTAGCTGCCATTCTGATGCATTTAACATTAGTTTACAATTGTTTCTGTACAATCTCTAGCATTCTGCAATTACTGTCTAATAATTATAATGTGTTAAGTACAGATAGTAGCATTTTAAAGCCATTAAGAAGTCGCATTCAAACACAAAAATAGCGTTACTAAAATTTAAAAAATCTAAGAGCGTTTCTACTATCGAAACGGTATCCAAAACGACTCAAATCGTCCGCCAGAGAGTTTACAGGCTCTAACATGCCATTTTGTCTACTTCTAAAACTGTAGCTGCCATTCTGTTGCATTTAAAATTAGTTTACAATTGTTTCTGTACAATCTCTAGCATTCTGCAATTACTGTCTAATAATTATAATATGTTAAGTACTGATAGTAGCATTGTAGAGCCATTAAGAAGTCGCATTCAAACACAAAAATAGCGTTACTAAAATTTAAAAAATCTAAGAGCGTTTCTACTATCGAAACGGTATCCAAAACGTCTCAAAACGTCCGCCAGAGCGTTTACAGGCTTTAACATGCCATTTTGTCTACTTCTAAAACTGTAGCTGCCATTCTGATGCATTTAAAATTAGTTTACAATTGTTTCTGTACAATCTCTAGCATTCTGCAATTACTGTCTAATAATTATAATATGTTAAATACAGATAGTAGCATTTTGAAGCCCTTAAGAAGTCGCATTCAAACACAAAAATAGCGTTACTAAAATTTAAAAAATCTAAGAGCGTTTCCACTATCGAAACGGTATCCAAAACGTCTCAAATCGTCCGCCAGAGAGTTTACAGGCTCTAACATGCCATTTTGTCTACTTCTAAAACTGTAGCTGCCATTCTGATGCATTTAAAATTAGTTTACAATTGTTTCTGTACAATCTCTAGCATTCTGCAATTACTGTCTAATAATTATAATATGTTAAGTACTGATAGTAGCATTTTAGAGCCATTAAGAAGTCGCATTCGAACACGGAAATAGCGTTACTAAAATTTAAAAAATCTAAGAGCGTTTCTACTATCGAAACGGTATCCAAAACGTCTCAAAACGTCCGCCAGAGCGTTTACAGGCTCTAACATGCCATTTTGTCTACTTCTAACACTGTAGCTGCCATTCTGATGCATTTAAAATTAGTTTACAATTGTTTCTGTACAATCTCTAGCATTCTGCAATTACTGTCTAATAATTATAATATGTTAAGTACTGATAGTAGCATTTTAGAGCCATTAAGAAGTCGCATTCAAACACGGAAATAGCGTTACTAAAATTTAAAAAATCTAAGAGCCTTTCTACTATCGAAACGGTATCCAAAACGTCTCAAAACGTTCGCCAGAGCGTTTACAGGCTCTAACATGCCATTTTGTCTACTTCTAAAACGGTAGCTGCCATTCTGATGCATTTAAAATTAGTTTACATTTGTTCCTGTACAAACTCTAGCATTCTGCAATTACTGTCTAATAATTATAATATGTTAAGTACTGATAGTAGCATTTTGAAGCCCTTAAGAAGTCGCATTCAAACATAAAAATAGCGTTACCAAAATTTAAAAAATCTAAGAGCGTTTCTACTATCGAAACGGTATCCAAAACGTCTCAAATCGTCCGCCAGAGAGTTTACAGGCTCTAACATGCCATTTTGTTTACTTCTAAAACTGTAGCTGCCATTCTGATGCATTTAAAATTAGTTTACAGTTGTTTCTGTACAATCTCTAGCATTCTGCAATTACTGTCTAATAATTATAATATGTTAAGTACTGATAGTAGCATTTTGAAGCCCTTAAGAAGTCGCATTCAAACACAAAAATAGCGTTACTAAAATTTAAAAAATCTAAGAGCGTTTCTACTATCGAAACGGTATCCAAAACGTCTCAAATCGTCCGCCAGAGCGTTTACAGGCTCTAACATGGCATTTTTCTACTTCTAAAACTGTAGCTGCCATTCTGATGCATTTAACATTAGTTTACAATTGTTTCTGTACAATCTCTAGCATTCTGCAATTACTGTCTAATAATTATAATGTGTTAAGTACAGATAGTAGCATTTTAAAGCCATTAAGAAGTCGCATTCAAACACAAAAATAGCGTTACTAAAATTTAAAAAATCTAAGAGCGTTTCTACTATCGCAACGGTATCCAAAACGGCTCAAATCGTCCGCCAAAGCAATTACAGGCTCTAACATGCCGTTTTGTTCTGCTATAACTGTAGCTGCCATTCTGATGCATTTAAAATTAGTTTACAATTGTTTCAGTACAATCCCTAGCATTCTTCAATTACTGTCTAATAATTATAATATGTTAAGTACTGATAGTAGCATTTTGAAGCCCTTAAGAAGTCGCATTCAAACACAAAAATAGCGTTACTATAATTTAAAAAATCTAAGAGTGTTTCTACTATCGAAACGGTATCCAAAACGTCTCAGATCGTCCGCCAGAGCGTTTATAGGCTCTAACATGCCATTTTGTCTACTTCTAAAACTGTAGCTGCCATTCTGATGCATTTAAAATTAGTTTACAATTGTTTCTGTACAATCTCTAGCATTCTGAAATTACTGTCTAATAATTATAATATGTTAAGTACAGATAGTAGCATTTTGAAGCCCTTAAGAAGTCGCATTCAAACACAAAAATAGCGTTACTAAAATTTGAAAAATCTAAGAGCGTTTCTACTATCGAAAAGGTATCCAAAACGTCTCAAATCGTCCGCCAGAGAGTTTACAGGCTCTAACATGCCATTTTGTCTACTTCTAAAACTGTAGCTGCCATTCTGATGCATTTAAAATTAGTTTACAATTGTTTCTGTACAATCTCTAGCATTCTGCATTTACTGTCTAATAATTATAATATGTTAAGTACTGATAGTAGCATTTTAGAGCCATTAAGAAGTCACATTCAAAGACGGAAATAGCGTTACTAAAATTTAAAAAATCTAAGAGCGTTTCTACTATCGAAACGGTATGCAAAACGTCTCAAACCGTCCGCCAGAGCGTTTACAGGCTCTAACATGCCATTTTGTCTACTTCTAAAATTGTAGCTGCCATTCTGATTCATTTAAAATTAGTTTACAATTGTTTCTGTACAATCTCTAGCATTCTGCAATTACTGTCTAATAATTATAATATGTTAAGTACAGATAGTAGCATTTTGAAGCCCTTAAGAAGTCGCATTCAAACACAAAAATAGCGTTACTAAAATTTGAAAAATCTAAGAGCTTTTCTACTATCGAAAAGGTATCCAAAACGTCTCAAATCGTCCGCCAGAGAGTTTACAGGCTCTAACATGCCATTTTGTCTACTTCTAAAACTGTAGCTGCCATTCTGATGCATTTAAAATTAGTTTACAATTGTTTCTTTACAATCTCTAGCATTCCGCATTTACTGTCTAATAATTATAATATGTTAAGTACTGATAGTAGCATTTTAGAGCCATTAAGAAGTCACATTCAAAGACGGAAATAGCGTTACTAAAATTTAAAAAATCTAAGAGCGTTTCTACTATCGAAACGGTATGCAAAACTTCTCAAACCGTCCGCCAGAGCGTTTACAGGCTCTAACATGCCATTTTGTCTACTTCTAAAACTCTAGATGCCATTCTGATGCATTTAAAATTAGTTTACAATTGTTTCTGTACAATCTCTAGCATTCTGCAATTACTGTCTAATAATTATAATATGTTAAGTACTGATAGTAGCATTTTAGAGCCATTAAGAAGTCGCATCCAAACACGGAAATAGCGTTACTAAAATTTAAAAAATCTAAGAACGTTTCTACTATCGAAACGGTATCCAAAACGTTTCAAAACGTCCGCCAGAGCGTTTACAGGCTCTAACATGCCATTTTGTCTACTTCTAAAACTGTAGCTGCCATTCTGATGCATTTAAAATTAGTTTACAATTGTTTCTGTACAATCTCTAGCATTCTGCAATTACTGTCTAATAATTATAATATGTTAAGTACTGATAGTAGCATTTTAGAGCCATTAAGAAGTCGCATCCAAACACGGAAATAGCGTTACTAAAATTTAAAAAATCTAAGAACGTTTCTACTATCGAAACGGTATCCAAAACGTCTCAAAACGTCCGCCAGAGCGTTTACAGGCTCTAACATGCCATTTTGTCTACTTCTAAAACTGTAGCTGCCATTCTGATGCATTTAAAATTAGTTTACAATTGTTTCTGTACAATCTCTAGCATTCTGCAATTACTGTCTAATAATTATAATATGTTAAGTACTGATAGTAGCATTTTGAAGCCCTTAAGAAGTCGCATTCAAACACAAAAATAGCGTTACTAAAATTTTAAAAATCTAAGAGCGTTTCTACTATCGAAACGGTATCCAAAACGTCTCAAATCGTCCGCCAGAGAGTTTACAGGCTCTAACATGCATTTTGTCTACTTCTAAAACTGTATCTGCCATTCTGATGCATTTAAAATTAGTTTACAATTGTTTCTGTACAATCTCTAGCATTCTGCAATTACTGTCTAATAATTATAATATGTTAAGTACTGATAGTAGCATTTTAGAGCCATTAAGAAGTCGCATTCAAACACGGAAATAGCGTTACTAAAATTTAAAAAATCTAAGAGCATTTCTACTATCGAAACGGTATCCAAAACGTCTCAAATCGTCCGCCAGAGAGTTTACAGGCTATAACATGCCATTTTGTCTACTTCTAAAACTGTAGCTGCCATTCTGATGCATTTAAAATTAGTTTACAATTGTTTCTGTACAATCTCTAGCATTCTGCAATTACTGTCTAATAATTATAATATGTTAAGTACTGATAGTAGCATTTTAGAGCCATTAAGAAGTTGCATTCAAACACGGAAATAGCGTTACTAAAATTTAAAAAATCTAAGAGCGTTTCTACTGTCGAAACGGTATCCAAAACGTCTCAAAACGTCCGCCAGAGCGTTTACAGGCTCTAACATGCCATTTTGTCTACTTCTAAAACTGTAGCTGCCATTCTGATGCATTTAAAATTAGTTTACAATTGTTTCTGTACAATCTCTAGCATTCTGCAATTACTGTCTAATAATTATAATATGTTAAGTATAGATACTAGCATTTTGAAGCCCTTAAGAAGTCGCATTCAAACACAAAAATAGCGTTACTAAAATTTAAAATATCTAAGAGCGTTTCTACTATCGAAACGGTATCCAAAACGTCTCAAATCGTCCGCCAGAGAGTTTACAGGATAACATGACATTTTGTCTACTTCTAAAACTGTAGCTGCCATTCTGATGCATTTAAAATTACTTTACAATTGTTTCTGTACAATCTCTAGCATTCTGCAATTACTGTCTAATAATTATAATATGTTAAGTACTGATAGTAGCATTTTAGAGCCATTAAGAAGTCGCATTCAAACACGGAAATAGCGTTACTAAAATTTAAAAAATCTAAGAGCGTTTCTACTATCGAAACGGTATCCAAAACGGTTCAAATCGTCCGCCAAAGCAATTACAGGCTCTAACATGCCATTTTGTTCTTCTATAACTGTAGCTGCCATTCTGATGCATTTAAAATTAGTTTACAATTGTTTCTGTACAATCCCTAGCATTCTGCAATTACTGTCTAATAATTATAATATGTTAAGTACTGATAGTAGCATTTTGAAGCCCTTAAGAAGTCGCATTCAAACACAAAAATAGCGTTACTAAAATTTAAAAAATCTAAGAGTGTTTCTACTATCGAAACGGTATGCAAAACGTCTCAAATCGTCCGCCAGAGCGTTTACAGGCTCTAACATGCCATTTTGTCTACTTCTAAAACTGTAGCTGCCATTCTGATGCATTTAAAATTAGTTTACAATTGTTTCTGTACAATCTCTAGCATTCTGCAATTACTGTCTAATAATTATAATATGTTAAGTACTGATAGCAGCATTTTAGAGCCATTAAGAAGTCGCGTTCAAACACGGAAATAGCGTTACTAAAATTTAAAAATCTAAGAGCGTTTCTACTATCGAAACGGTATCCAAAACGTCTCAAAACTTCCGCCGAGAGCGTTTACAGGCTCTAACATGCCATTTTGTCTACTTCTAAAACTGTAGCTGCCATTCTGATGCATTTAAAATTAGTTTACAATTGTTTCTGTACAATCTCTAGCATTCTGCAATTACTGTCTAATAATTATAATATGTTAAGTACTGATAGTAGCATTTTAGAGCCATTAAGAAGTCGCATTCAAACACGGAAATAGCGTTACTAAAATTTAAAAAATCTAAGAGCGTTTCTACTAGCGAAACGGTATCCAAAACGTCTCAAAACGTCCGCCAGA
>CALNHX010007886.1:5927-67939 GCA_940337035.1 Agriotes lineatus | reverse complement strand
CATATTTCTTTACTCCGTAATTCGTATTCCTATAAAATTTGCTAGGTTGCGTTAAAATTCGGGGAAATCCGCACGCTCTGCAAAGTATCGTATGGTATAAACAATAAACACACTCAATGTTATGGTTTCGGCGGTGGCAGACGGTTCGCTATAAATTCGAGGCGTGAAGCTGTATTGCTGTCGCGTTGTTTAAAAAACAGTGTAAAAATGGGAAAGTACGGTAAATATACAAACAAATACCGTGATGAGTGGGAAAAACTAACTGAATTTAAAGGTATGTAATGATACTACCCAAAACAAACGTCTGAATATAAGCTCGCTTTTGTTATTTCATTAGGTTGGTTAAAACGGGGTGTCGATGACCATGCCTTTTCTACTGTGTGCCGTTCAAGTCTTCGTGCACATAAAACGGATTTGTCAAAACATGCTGTTTCGAAAGTGTACAAAATCAACATGGAAAGAACGACTCCCAACACAAGTGCACAGAAAATCTTGACTAATTACGGGGTGGCAAATGTGAACAAGAAACAGAAGATTATGGATTTGACGCTGGCTGCTTTTACTGCTTTGCATACATCTGTAAGCACAGTTGACCATTTAAGCGAACTATTAACCAACATTTGTGGAACCACATTTAAGAATTTAAAATTACATAGAACCAAGTCATTGCGCCTGCAATTTTGGATACAAATATATTGGATGTAAAATCGAGTGGACCTTATTCTTTGATTGTAGACGAGTCCACTGATATTACAACTAACAAATATCTTTGTATGGTGGTACAATATTTTAGTAGCCGTAAATCTGCAATGGTTATGGAATATTTAGGTATTGTCGAGGTAGTCAGAACTCGCGCAGTGGACTTATATGAAGCAGTTAAATTTTTTATAAATAAAACAGGCTTAAATATTAACAATTTAATAGGAATTGGCACAGATGGAGCCAGTAATCTTGTAGGACAACATAATTCGCTTTACACACTACTTAAAGCTAATGTAACCATACGTTCCGATTTTGGCGGGACAGTCCAGATTTTTTAAGGGCTGTCCCGCTATTTTTGCAAAAGTCGGGACGCAAATTGTCCCGATTTTGAGGAAAAATCCCGCGTTTGTCCCGCTTTTTAAAAGTACCTACGTACACGTAATTCGCTTGAAACACTGCGCCACCACAGTCTTAATAGACTGTGGCGCCACTGAAGAAACCTGTGTACATCGTTCAGTTCCGGTTCCATTCGGTTTTGTGACATTCGTTGGTGTCTAGTAGTCTAGTCAGTACTCAGTCGCGCTCGAAACTGTAAAGTACAGGTGATTTTGTAGAATAATGGCTCCGCCTAAACGAAAATGTGTTTTTAATGAAGAATTAGAGAAAAAATATCCGTTTGTAAAGACAACTGTGAGTGACAGTAATGTGCGATGTAATAAGTACCGTGGTGAATTCACCGTTAGTCATGGTGGGGTGGCAGACATTGAAAAACATTTACAGACTATCAAACATAAAAATGCTGACATGGCAGCATCAAGTAGTAAAGCTGTGGATACCTTTTTTAAAAGTACCTCGCTGACAGAAAAAGATATGGAAATATGTGCGAAGGAAGGTTTATGGGTGTATCATACGGTTCAAGAAAATCACAGTTTCAGATCGAATGACTGTGCATCTAAAATTATACAAGTATGTTTTGAAGCAAAGTCTCTTTGTGCACGCACTAAATCTGTATCAATAGTAACGAATGTATTCGCGCCATTCGCATTAAAACAACTTTCCGAACAATTAAACAAAGCTCATTGTTGTACGCTTTTAACGGATGCGTCCAACCACGGATCTGAAAAAATATTTCCCGTAATGGTACGATATTTTCAATTATATGATGGGGTGTCCGATTTGATTAGTCAATATTTGCAAAATGTTATTGAATGCAATGCACTAAAAACTAAAGTGGCCGCTTTTTGTGGAGATAACACTAACTCTAATTTTGGTGGTAGCAAACGACGTGGAAAAAATAACGTTTTCCACAAATTAAATACTTACTTAGATCGAGAACTAATAGGTATTGGATGTGGTGCACACATAATACACAAATCTGTGCAGTGTGCCACAGATTGTCTTCCCATATCGCCAGAGTTAGAGTCTATAGTGATAAAAATCTATTCATACTTTTACATATACACTGTTCATGTGAAAGAACTGAAAGATTTTTGCGATTTCGCTGAAGTAGAGTACCACAAACTGTTGGGCTACAGTAAAACACGTTGGTTGGCACTAATTCCAGCAGTAGAACGTATTTTGAAAATATACCCTGGATTAAAGTATTATTTTCTAAGCCAAGATAAATGCCCTTTCAATATAAGAAAATTTTTTGAAGATCCTTGCTCAGAGCTTTGGCTTAATTTTATTCACAGCCAAGCAGCCACTTTTCATCAAGTAATTTCAAAAATGGAAGGACAGTCCGTATCAGCACTAGATGTGTTAAGCGCAATAAAGGAATTACAGCAAAACCTCTCATCCAAGAAGGAAAATGTTTTTTTGCCGTTTTCTGTCAGAGTCATTTTACGTAATCTTTAAAGTGATGGGTTGATAGATGAACAAACGGTAATTAATGTCGCTACAGACTTTTATACTACTTGCCTTGAATACCTTAATCAGTGGGACGACCACTTTAAAGATTTAGAACCATTTGAATGGGCATCTCTTTGCAAAATTCCACTGTGGATAAACGTTAGTAAGGCAATGGATTTTGCGGCTTCAAAAGGATTCTTTGACACTAAGATGGAGACAGAATTATATGATGAGTTTGTTTATGTTTCAAATTATGCAGATACAGAAAAAAATTATTTGTGGAATCATAATAAAGTACCCACTGATCAACGATGGGTAGAAATATTTGTCCATTTCAAAAATAATAATTTAAAACATACCCAAATTTCAAAACTGGTTCAATATATATTATGCTTGCCGGGGACAAATGCACCCGTCAAACGTGTTTTTTCACTAATGAATAAATTGTGGACATCCGAAAAGACTCAACTATCAGTTTCCACCCCAAAAGGATTGCTTGTATTAAAAACAAATTTTAGCCAATCTTGTATTGAATTTTATGAGTTTTTAAAAACAAATAAAGAATTACTTCGAAAAATTGGTTCAACTGAAAAATATACTCCTATGTAACTTGTTGAGAAAAATAAATGTTCTTTAAGCATATTGTTGTTTTCTAAATATTTCCATTTAAGAAACCATGGTGTTCCCAATTTTAACTAATCTATTGATTATTATCTCTTATCTTAAACCCAAGCATTCGCTGTCCCGCTTTTTTGTGCAAAATATCTGGTCACGTTACTTAAAGCAGATAGTCCCAATTTGCAACTTGTAAAATGCGTTTGCCATTCTCTGCACATTTGTGCTTCTAAAGCTGCTTCTGAATTGCCATCTTTCTTAGAATTTTTGATGTGAGATTCTTTCAATTGGTTTTCTAATAGCAGTATTAGAAAAAATAATTACAAGTCGGTTTATGATCTTATTAATACGGGGGATGAGGAAACTAAATCATTTAAGAACTTGGTACAACTATCATCAACTCGCTGGCTTAGTAAATATGCATGCATATCCATAATGTTAGATCAATGGTTATATGTATAAAGATGAAACACGTTTATTATATCTAACGTTCTTGAAACCTATTCTAAAAGATCTAAATTCGACAAATCTTCTGTTTCAACACACAAACGCAATTTTTTTTGGGTCTAGGACATATCGCCGAATGGACAAAACGCCGAATCTTATTTTAATGCCCAAAACGCCGAATCGTGCCCAAATCGCCGAATTCGTTAGCCTGGACAAAACGCCGAAAATGCCCAAAACGCCGAATGCTGTTGCTGGACAGATCGCCGAAAATGGACAAATCGCCGAAATAGTTACCGTGGACAAAACGCCGAAAATGTCCAAAACGCCGAATTCTCTAGGTGGACATATCGCCGAAAATGGACAAATCGCTGAATTAGTTGCCGTGGACAAAACGCCGAAAATGCCCAAAACGCCGAATTCTCTCGGTGGACATATCGCCGAAAATGGACAAATCGCCGAATTAGTTAGCGTGGACAAAACTCCGAAAATGCCCAAAACGCCGAATTCTATCGGTGGACATATCGCCGAAAATGGACAAATCGCCGAATTAGTTAGCGTGGACAAAACGCCGAATCCTGTGAGTGGACATATCTCCGAAAATGCCCAAAAGCCGAATTAGTTGATTTGGACAAAAAGCCCGAAAAAACCCAAATCACGTAATCCTGTGGTGGATATGGTCAAAATTAAGGTTGCGGAATATTTTTATTTACGGCCACACAAATCACGAGAATTGTTTTGAAGTTGTTAAGTTTTGTTGTAATTATTTTTAAATTACAACAATAATAAATTTAGCCAGCAATTGCTGCCAGCATAAATAACACACCGATAATCTAATAATGGATGTTCTAACTAAAGGGTGTCAAATTTAGAGTGATCCTATTTGAATCGTTAATTACAAAAATGTTGAAAATCAAGTTGCAATGATTGTAACTATACAATGTTTTGTCATATCTCAAATTTTGTTAGATATGGAGCGCTGGCCGACTGCTCAAAGAATATTGTGTAGAACACGTTTTAAGAGCTGCTTCAATTATTCAAACACAGCGACAGTTCCGGCAAGAATTTAATGTTGCAGTGACGCCATCTCGCAAGACAATTAGAAGATGGGCCACAAACTATCGCCATAGGGGATCAGTTGAAGATTTTAAACCTTTGGAGAAGGTAAAGCGAACAAGAACGGACGGGAGTATCTTACAAGTTAGAGATTCAATTGAAGAAAATTCGAATGTATTCTTGCGTCGCTTATCCCAACAAATAGGAATTTCACACGAGTCCATAAGAACAATATTAAAGTAAGATTTACAGTTTCGTCTCTATAAGTGGAAGAAAGCTCAAAAACTTCTTCCGATTGACCGAAACACACATTTAGAATTCTGTCGCTGGATTTTTGATGGAGGGGCTGATAACATTATTATGAGCGACGAATCACATTTTCAACTTCATGGCGAGCGAAATAAGTAGAATTTACGTTATTGGTCTGCTGAAAATCCGGACGTTATATTCGAACAAGAGCTGCATTCTCAAAAGGTAACTGTCTGGTGCGGCATCTGCTCAGCTGGAATCTTGGGCCCATATTTTTTTCGAATTTCAAATTAAAATTCCAGTAGTCTTTAACAGTGAACGATATGTGGCAATGTTGCAAACATTTTTAGTGGATGCCATCAATCAACTCCAGTTACCACTAGATGCTACATGATTTCAACAAGACGGTGCAAGGCCTCATGTATCAAATTTATCTATGGGAATTCTGAGAGGGATGTTTCCGGGTCGTCTGATATCTCAACGTGAAAATCAGTCGTGGCCTGCCAGCTCTCCTGATTTATGGGCTCCAGATTACTTTTTGTGGGGCTACGTTAAATCAAAAGTGTACCAGAACCGACCTGAAATTCTGGAAGACTTAAAAAATAACATACGGCAAGTTATTGCTGATATTCCGGCTGAAATGTGTCAGCGTGTAATGGGCTCATGGAGGTCATGTGGTCCATGTAATTTTTATGTTTTCAAGTTCAAAATAAATAAGAATAAAACTTGAATGTCCATTCTTTAATTTCCAACAAAGAAAAACGTATAATGTATTCCAGGTTATTTTTATTACCTGTTAAAATGGGGTCACTCTAAATTTGACACCCTTTACAATTTTCTATATCTTGTGCGCATTTTTGTGATTCGGTATTAGGGCTGGTCTCATTTTGATCCTTATGCTGGAACCCACGACTGGGATGACGGAAGGGCAATTTTGGGATAAAGTATTATTTTAAAATACAAATAGAATAAGTATGTTTTAAAAACCAGAATGTCTATTTTCATGATCTATGTCGCTCATATACAGTGACCACCAAAAAGTCGCATCAAACGGGAAAAATTTTTATTTTTTATTTTTCATAAACTTTTTATGGCAATAATTTGTGCTTCTTTGAAAACCTATTTCTCTCCTATCAGATATACCGATTTATTTTTACATAGTTAGAAAATGGCGTTTTTCGAAATTGTCAAAATTCAAAAAGTGCTATTTTTCGGAAATTAAGTAAGATTTCAATGAGATTTTTTTAGCGTGTGTTAGTTTGAGCTAACTTTAACTTTCGCAAAAAATAATTTATAATGAGATTTTTCTTTATCCAGTGTTCTCAACATTTATTATCTTTCTTCAAAATTTCGAGCCTCGCCAGGGTCTTGATTTTCCAAAAACTCTAATAAAACTGTTTCCCATTTGATGCCAACTGTTTGGCGATCACTGTGTATACTGCAAGTTATAATCTAATAAAATTAAGTGATAATTAACCCTCTTTGAATCGAAAATGGCGGACGTTATTATTTTTTAATTAAAAAAACTAAACATGATCTTGTTGGGTATCAAATAGCAAACTTAAAAAATGTTTAAGTGCAATAAAGAAGTAATTAAGGTAGTGGCGGTATTTATGAACCAGTGTGCTTAAATGTCTACAACATTTCCGGAAACACTCTACCCACTGTTTCCATCCAAAGGGTGCTAAATCAATAAGTTGAACTATGATTGTTGATGTTCCGTCATCAAATAAGAAGCGGTAACGTAAGACATAATATTGTTACTAAGCGGAATGGTTAATTTCCACGATTCCATGGTATGTGAGAGCAAACACAAAACACCATATCTGTTTTGCCACTATTTTCTGCATCACCAACTAAAACTTTGTATTGCCGTTGGATAAAATTAATTAAAATATTAGGAATCCTGGAATCCTGGAAAAGTCCTTATATTTGAAGGCTTGCTGTTGTTTAGCGACGCGGGTTTTTTATGATGATCCTGTCCTCGAACCTTTCTTAGCCTGCCCCAGCTTCATAGAAATTATAGTCGAGCAATTGTTTTAAATTCGTGATTTTAATTATGGGTCTGTCGGTCTAATTCTGCTTGGCCGCGGAATGAATTTAAATTTTGTTTTTCTTAAAAACGAGCGCGTTCGGTGATTTTTGCTGTTTGGATTTCTCCTTTCCTTCAGCCTGTTGGTTGACATTTTTCTGTTTCTAAAAAGTCCTTACACGGGGTAAATCCGTGCAGCGACGCATGAATAGAGGTTTGTTTATTTACCTGACTTTAAATGCGTATTGCCTCTTAACGGTCGTTTTGCCCAGGGCGGTTGAGGCGTTTTATTGTCGGTTTTCCAGGATTTTTATAATCCGTCTGCTTTGGCCGATTTGTTAATTTAGCAATTTCTTTGCCGACAAAAATAACCGTCATTTTTATGGCGGACTGGACTCGGCGAAGCGTGCTTTTGTTTGGAAAACCGACTCGTATCAAATCTAAATTTTAGAATTCAGAGCAGACCATATTTGAAATTAATTTAACGGTGTATCTTATCGTAGTTATTAAAAATTACGAAAGTCAAAATGTCAAATTCAAATATTTAACACAGGTTGTCATTGCTATTTGAAATTACAAAACCGAAGTTCAAATCGCACTTATGCAATATGGTTGCAGACAGTTTATCGGTAAGTATTAAATGAAATCAAGCTTGGCTTTGAAAAAATTAAGCCATGTGCTGTATTACTTCTGATGTTTTTAATTTAAATATGACAGTTATGATAATAGTAGAAGGGTTGTTTAAATTACATATGTTTAATCAAGAACAAAAAGTGTTTGTAATCGAAATGATTAATGTAGCAGATGTAATGTTGTTTTAAGTGTTAGGTTTTATGTTAATTTTCAAATACAATTTTTACATGACATTCGGTGACTGTTATGCAATGGTTTAGGTTATGTATGTGTATTTCATTCTAGAACATCAACATAATGTGAACTAATAATCGACATATGTTTAAACCTTCAAAGCCAAGCTTGATTTCATTTTCGTTTGCTCACATGTTACTTATATCTTTAGTGAAACTTGTATACGTATGGATCATGTTTGTATTAGGTGTGTATATTCTCTATATGTCAGAAGTTGGTAGTAGTTGGAAGTAAATGTGCTGTATTTTTCATGGTTAGTGTAGCAATAACTGCCTGAACTTCTTTTTAATTAAAATATTTCCTAATTTTACTTTTCCAAATTTGTACATGTAGCATGTTTATTTACTGTTTGAGGCTTTCGCGGTTACTCGAATTATTCTCCTTAGCATAGAATTTCGGCTTAGACCGCGTAGTATTTGTAGATAAACACCCAGCATTCTCTGGCTTAATGTGCCTTGCACCTTGTGAAGTCGAGCAAAAACCCGCGCGATGGCCATGCTCTTTGGTGCCTCGTGTTGTTTGAGTATCTTGAGAACGAGGATACTTAGGCAGATTTGGCCGTTTTGCTGTTTGTGCATCCATATTCACTAACGTTTCGCAAGACCTTGCAGCTTGCATCATCAGAGTGAAAGTCGCACTAAGAACCGAAGGTCGGTGTGGAGCTATTTATAGTCCTCTGTGCCAGGCGCGCGGAGTGGCGTAACGCTGGATGACCAACCAGCGTTACGCCACACACACTATAAATAGCTCCACACCGACCTTCGGTTCTTAGTGCGACTTTCACTCTGATGATGCAAGCTGCAAGGTCTTGCGAAACGTTAGTGAATATGGATGCACAAACAGCAAAACGGCCAAATCTGCCTAAGTATCCTCGTTCTCAAGATACTCAAACAACACGAGCCACCAAAGAGCATGGCCATCGAGCGGGTTTTTGCTCGACTTCACAAGGTGCAAGGCACATTAAGCCAGAGAATGCTGGGTGTTCATCTAGAAATACTACGCGGTCTAAGCCGAAATTCTATGCTAAGGAGAATAGCATGTTTATTATCATATTATCATTTTATTTTTTATACTGTATCACTCCTTGGTACAGCTATTAACATTTTCGCTATTAAAAATTGCAATGAAGAGTTTTTGCGTTAATAAATATTCAGTTATAACTTATAACATGCTTATTTAACTTTGACAATTAATATTAATCTGTCATTTTCACTTTAGTAATTTTTAATATGTAGGTGTTACCTGTACCGTTTGTAGTCCACTGTTAATAAAGTTTATTCAGAAATAATCGAACGTTTTTGAATGTCATGGTTATACAACGTATGAATAAAATGTTGGTGGCACTGTAAGGCTATGTCAAATTCGAGGTTAGCAGGTTAGGTTTTGCATAAGTTTTGACACAGACTGACGCAAAACCTAACCTGATAACCTCGAATTTGACATAGACTTACAGTGCCACCAACATATTATTCATACGTTGTAGAACCATGATCATTCAAAAACGTTCGATCATTTCTGAAGGCACTGTAGTTATTTAACAAACAAGTATGTTAATGAGAGCGATTAATAATCGAGACATTTTAATTGTGAAGATTATTAATGGCCGATTAACACACGAGTTAGTTACAATATTTTTTCGTTGATCGTATCTTGTCGTATCTCGTAATTTGAAGGAAATCTAATTTTATTCCATGAAAAGAATTTGACACTCAAAGTTTTGACATTAATGGTGTCTATCTTTGATTACCTATACCAAAATCGCCTATTAATAAAAAAGTCATTCATTAATAGGGGTTATTAATAAGAGATTTTTAAAAAATCGTTCATTAATAAAAATCATTCATTAATAAGGGTCATTAATAGACGATTTTCTATACATTAATAAAACCTATAAATAAACGATCAATGGAAAAAATAGTCACAATAACACGGCCATTGGCCCAGGTAACAGCGTGTTATTGTGTTAACTGTTGAAAGTCGCTAATCTTAAAATATTCATTAATTCTTGGATGCTGCGCCATCTGTGTTTATTATGTTATAGTTGTATTTTTGTGTCACACGGCCTCCTGGATTAGTGCGAGACTGACGTCTCTACGCGGCCCGCCACATTTGTATAATTTTTGTGATTCTGAGGCCAACGTACTTTGGCGCCATCTGTTGGGTTTTTGATAAATTATCTGTCACGTAAGCACGACTTCCTAGATTAATATTAATCCAGGAGGCCGTGGACGTATGCAATCAAGGGCACAAGCGCAACGTATTGTAGCGCCTCTACAAACCATAAAAAACGCCTTGAACTAAAAATGCGGCGGGCCGCTTAGAGACGTCAGTCTCGCACTAATCCAGGAGGCCGTGTTGTGTCAGGATGTATTCTGTATTGTTCATTACACTTAGTTACATTGAGATTGTAATTGACCAGTAGATGTCACCTTGTGTCGTAAAGCTCAAGGTTGGTAAAACTGAACACGCTTTCAGTTTCACCAACCTTGGTAAAGCTTTGTTATTAAGTTTAATAAAGTACAGTTTTGCTATTAACCTCAAAGAAAACGTGTGTTTATTTTTCAATAGGTTATGGACCTAGTGCGTTTGTTTTAAAATAATCGTTTTTTGAGTTAATAAAACTGTGGTAAAAACATGTCGGTGAACTTCCTTGGTAGTGTGCCAAAGCTACGTGGCCGAGAAAACTATGATGAGTGGTGTTTTGCAGTGGAAAATTACTTGATTCTTGAAGGCCAACAGGCGTGTATTCTTGGAACCGAGAAGGACGATAACAAGATTGCCCAAGCCAGATCAAAGTTAATTTTGACCATCGATGCAAGTTTGTTTGTACACATAAAAGACACCAAAGATGCCAAAGGTTTATGGGAAAGGTTGAAATCGTTATTCGATGACAGTGGATTTTCTCGTAAGATTAACCTGTTGCGATCACTCATAAATATTCGCAGAGAGAATTGTGACTCTATGGGCGAGTATGTGACAAAGCTGGTGGAAACTGCTGGCAAGTTGAAGAATACTGATTTTGCAATAGATGATGGTT
Organism: Agriotes lineatus; assembly: GCA_940337035.1. Lineage (NCBI taxonomy): Eukaryota > Metazoa > Arthropoda > Insecta > Coleoptera > Elateridae > Agriotes > Agriotes lineatus. The sequence continues at coordinate 57,086 of CALNHX010007886.1, read as the reverse complement.
GGGTTGGAAGTTTAGTTTTGGCTGGACTGCCTGAGAAATATGAACCAATAATTATGGCTATAGAACACTCGAATATGGCCATAACAACTGACCAAATTAAAACCAAGCTTTTAGATATGGAGTGTGAAACCAACATGAGTGGAGCTTTATCTGTGAAATTTAAGGGCAAACCCTCGGTAAAACCAGACAGTTCATCTTTTAAGAAGAAAAAGGAGGTAAAAGAAGTAACTTGCTTTCGGTGTCGTAACAAGGGGCATTTTGCTTATCAGTGTCCTGAGAAATTGGAAGAAAAAGAGAGCAAGAAAGACTATCACGATAAAAAAACATGTATATAGTGCAGTTTTCATGAGTGGTGAGTTTAATTCACAGGAATGGTATGTGGATTCCTGAGCGAGTGCTCATATAACCCCCAACAGAGACTGGTTATTGGCTGTGAGATCAAAACCGATTGATATGCCAGACTTCACAGTTGCCAACAACAGTACAGCAGCAGTGGAATGTTTTGGTGATGTGGAAATAAGGAGCAGAGTGGGACATGAGATTATCGAGGTATGTGTCAAAAATGTACTTTGTGTGCCTCAATTATCAACAAATTTATTGTCTGTCAGTGAGTTAATCAAAAATGGCAACACTGTAAATTTTGATAACAAGGGCTGTAAGATTTACAATAGCGAAAATTTGTTAATTGGAGAGGCGACCCTCAATAATAATGTCTACAAGCTAAACACAGAAATTTGCCAACCATGTTTTCTAGCTGAAACATTTAAGGTAACTGGGGAAACGTGGCATCGCAGGTTTGGTCACTTGAATAGTAATATGTTAATGAAAATGAAAAATGGAGCTGTGACGGGATTCAATTTTCATGGTGAAGCTAGAATAGATAAATATAATTGTATTACATGCAATGAAGGTAAACAAACTCGAAATTCCTTTCCAATGAAGGGTTGTAGAGCTGAAAATTTGCTTGATCGAATCCATATGGATTTGTGTGGACCAATGGAGGTCAAATCACTGGGTGGAGCTAAGTATTTTTTGGTGATAACTGACGACTACAGTAAGATGTCCTTTGTGTATTTCTGTAAGTGGAAAGATGATTTTCAAGAATTCAAAAACATGGCTGAAAGTCAGACGGCAAGAAAATTTAAAATAGTGAGATCTGGCAATGGTGGTAAATTTTGTGGAGCTGAGATGAAAAATATGTTCAAAAAATTTGGAATTGTTCACCAAACTACAAATAGTTATACTCCAGAGCAAAATGGAAATGCTGAACGCATGAACAGGACATTGGTGAAAAAGTCAAGATGTTTGCTTTTCGATGCAGGGCTTGAAAAATTTTTTTGGGCTGAAGCAATTAATACCGCGGTATACTTAAGAAATAGGAGCGTTGTATCTGGATTGGATGGAAAAACATCTATTGAGGTTTGGACGGGACGAATTCCTGATGTGAGCCATATTAGAATATTTGGCAGTACTGCGATGGTGCTTGTGCCAAAACAGAAAAGACTCAAGTGGGATAAAAAATCCAAACAAATGATTCTTGTGGGATTCAGTGACACAACTAAGGGCTATCGTCTGTATGATCCAGACAAGAAAGATGTAGTTATCTCACGTAACGTCACCATTATCGAAGAAAATAAGAGTAACAGGGAGGTGATTATTGGCTTGGACAATGCCAGTGAAAGTGAAAATATGAACCAGATAGAAGTATTGGATTCAATGGGGGAGAATCGAAGTCTTGCTGAAGAAGAGTTCTCTGAGAGTGAAAGTGAGACTGAAAATGACCACAATGAAGACAGTGATAGTGACTATAGTCCTGATTCTGACCAGAATTTCATAGACCAAAGTGTTGTTCCAGAGGATAATCTAAGGCGATCAGAGAGAATTCCAGAACAGAAAAAATATGATGACTTTGTATCATTTTTTTGTTTGACAGATTCTGAGGATCCATCAAGTGTAAAGGAGGCTCTATCTAGGCCAGATGCGGACTGCTGGAGAGGTGCCATGCAGGAGGAGCTGAAATCGTTCGAGGAGAAAGAGGCTTGGAAGTTGCAGGAGCTGCCAGAAGGTGCTAGTTTAGTGGACAACAAGTGGGTGTTTAAGAAAATGGTCAATAGTGAAAATCAGGTGACATATCGTGCGCGTCTTGTGGCAAGAGGTTTTATGCAAAAACAGGGTGTTGATTATGAAGAGACTTTCTCACCTGTTGTGCGTCATTCGACATTGAGACTTTTGATTGCATTGTCACTTAAGATGAATTTGGACATTACTCATTTAGATGTTAAGACTGCGTTCCTGAATGGTCATTTAAATGAAAAGGTATTTATGAAATTACCAGAAGGTTATCATGTACACGATGATAATAATAGTGGAAATATGGTTCTGAAATTAAACAGGGCAATCTATGGGCTAAAACAGGCATCACGGGCTTGAAATGAAAGAGTGAATCATGTCTTGTTCGAACTAAATTATAAAAAATCAAATTTAGAACCATGTTTGTACACAAAAAGAAATATTGATAAGTCTTTAACAATAGTAGCTCTTTATGTCGACGACTTTTTTATATTTTCAAATAGTAAGTCTGAAACTGAGTTTTTGAAAAAAGAGTTAGGAAGTAAATTTAAAATTAAGGATTTAGGACAAGCTAGACAAATTCTTGGTATGGAAATTATGATTGATAAAGAAAAACAGATTATTTCTTTGAGCCAAGAGAAGTATATTGATCAGTTGTTAAATCGTTTCAAAATGACAGATTGTAAACCTGTTAAAACTCCATTAGAAGTAAAGTTGGATCTTGAAAAGGCTGATAAAAATTTATCTGATATTCCTTATCAACAACTATTGGGTAGCTTAATGTACCTATTTGGCGGTACTTACGAGGCCTGATATTGCTTTCGGCGTAAGTTTTTTAAGTCAATTTAATACAAACCATAACGAAACTCATTGGAGATACGCCAAAAGAATATTACGCTATCTTAAGGGCACCAAAAATTATAGTTTAAGATTTTCGGGTGAAAACATGGATCTTATAGGATATGTTGATGCGGATTGGGGTAGTAACTCACTGGATAGGAAGTCCTATACAGGGTACGCTTTTAAAATGTGTGGTTCTGTCATTTCCTTTGCTAGTGTCAAACAGAAAACGGTTGCATTGTCAAGCACGGAGGCGGAATATATGGCTCTATCAGAGGCTGCTAAGGAAGCCATATATTTACGCAATCTGATTTCTGAATTAACTGGAGAAATGCAAGTCGTTCCACTTTTTAATGATAATCAGAGTGCATTAAATCTATAATTGAACCCTGTATATCACAAACGATCTAAGCATATAGATGTGCGGCATCATTTTGTGCGTGATGCAATTTCAAATGAACTTATCAGAGTTAGTTATATGCCGACACATGAAATGCCAGCTGATCTGTTGACCAAAAGTTTATGCGGCGAAAAGCATTATACATTTTTAAAGTTTTTGGGATTTTTTTAAAATTAGTGAGTGGGGGTGTTGAAAGTCGCTAATCTTAAAATATTCATTAATTCTATAGCCCCTATATTTACATATAGTAGCGACAACGATTGATGTTGCCGCTGGGGCAAAATCACGTTGGTATCCCTTAAGTCCCTAGCATATTTAAAAATCGCCTAGGAAGTTGCATAATTAAATTAAAATGTGACATTGACAGTTGTCGTGTTTTTATTCATTTGTCTCTTCGGGGGCTAATTTGAAGTCGAGGACGTGTAAATGCCAGGGTGTTGTGTCGATAAGTGTAAAAATAGTGACAGAAAAGGATTTCAGGTATTCAGATCTGTTATTTTTTCACTGTTTACACTGAAATTTACCGTTTAGTAACTTTTTGTATTTTCATGTTTGCATCAGGTTTGCCCCATGATGTCGCTACTATTTGTAATAGAGGGGCTATAATTAATTCTACAGTGCCTTTATATAGACAGTGGCGACAATGGGGTGTCCTATTTTTGATTGGCTGCCTAGATCACGTGGTTTTAGCCGCCATGTTTATGCTAAATCACCTGTGATTCGTGTTATACTTTTGGCAGTACTGAAGTGTATTGTCAGTCTATGTCAAATTCGAGGTTAGTAGGTTCGGTTTAGCGTCAGTTTTGACATAAACTGACGCAAATCTTAACCTGCAAATCTCGAATGTTTTCAGTACTGCCAAACGTCAAACACGTATCACAGTCGACTCTGATCACGGATTTAAATAAACACCTGTTAGAAATTTGCCTAAATATGGCGGCGGGGGTGTGGCTTAGTTGTATTGTCGCCACTGTCTATATAAAGGCACTGTAATTAATTCTTGGATGCTGCGCCATCTGTGTTTATTATGTTATAGTTGTATTTTTGTGTCAGGATGTAGGTATTCTGTATTGTTCATTACACTTAGTTACATTGAGATTGTAATTGACCAGCAGATGTCACCTTGTGTCGTAAAGCTTTGTTATTAAGTTTAATAAAGTACAGTTTTGCTATTAACCTCAAAGAAAACGCGTGTTTATTTTTCAATATTAACCAATTCGTAAAAACTAATTCTGTGATTTCAACCCAACATGCCTTTTGCGGGAGAACAATGCTAACACTAAAATTCCGACGGAAAGCCCAATGGGTGGAAATCCAGAAATCGTCATAAGACACCTGGGACTCCCTGTCAATTACAAAAATTAGCAAATTATTTTACTAAGCGGACCCAAACTTGTTTTCGTGAACAGGCTCTGCAAGTTACAAAAAAATTATTTGAATAATTTGACATTTTTCCTTGAAGATTTCATACGTCGCGTCGTCAAGAACTCTTTTGTAAACTCAGTAAATAACATAGGCAAAGTTGTGGTATGAGCTGTACACGTTTTCCTTCTAATAAATATAGAAAAAGACCACTCCTAATATTTTAGTTAACTTTTTCCAACTGCTTCAATACAGAGTAGGTAGGTACTGAACAAAAGTTTCAATTGGTGGTGCAGGAAATAATGACAACAGATTTGTGTGTTTTGTGTTTGCTATTATATACCATGGAACTGTGGACAGAGTTAATATCACTTGTTGGATATATAAGTTTGTTTAAATTAGCCATTCCACGTAGCAACCATATTGTGTTTTACGTTACAGCTTCTGTTAGAGAACGCGTCGTATTTGATGAAGGAACATCAACAGTCATAGTTGAACTTTTTGGTTTCGCACCTTATGGAAGGAAACAGCACGGTGGGTAGATTATTTCCGGAAATATTTCAAACATTTAAGCATACTGGGCCATAAATACCGCCACTACCTTAATGATTTTTTATGGTATTTAAACATTTAGTAAGTTTGCTATTTGTTTTATACAGGGTGTTTGGTTCACCGACGTATATCCGAAAGGAGGTGGTAGGTGAGTCGGTTTGGAACTTATTTAACCAAAAATACCTTTATACAAAGTGTCACGGTTTCTGAGATAAAGCCAACTTATATCTTATATCTAGAGAATACATTTTTGAACTTTAGTCGACTCCATATTTTGTTTTATCACATGTAGAGTGTATCACGTGATTTTATTTGATAGAACAGATATCAAAGACTACTAAAATAAAAGTTACAAGAAATTAAAAGTTTGCAGTTGTGTCTAATTAAAATTAATCATACTAAAACTGCAGTAATTTAATAAAATCACAAAGTTGGCTTTATCTCAGAAACCGTGACACTTTGTATAAAGGTATTTTTGGTTAAATAAGTTCCAAACCGACTCACCTACCACCTCCTTTCGGATATACGTCGGTGAACCAAACACCCGTATAATCGATTACCTTTAATTTGATACCCAACAAAATCATGTTTTAGTTTTTTAATAAAAACAATAAAGTCCACCATTTTGTATTCAATGACGGTTAATTATCACTTTATTTTATTAGATTATAATTTGCAGTATATACAGTGGTCGCCAAACAGTTAGAATCATGTTCTTAAACATCAATATAGTGTGAATTAATAATCGACATATGTTTCAATTTTCAAATGTATGCTTTATTTCACTTTCGTTTGCTCACATGTAAAAAATCTCATTGAGACCACTGTAAAAGAACATTTACAGTAGTGATGGGCTTATTCGAATCAAAGATAACCGGTTATCCGGTTATTGAAATAGCCTGTGTAACTCGGTTTTCGTTCCAAGTATTCGGATAAAAAATAACCTCATCCTGATCGAAATTCTGTAAATAATACGGCATTCATAACTCATATAATCTTTTCTACGTATGTACTTGATTGACCCAAGTGAGGTTCGCGGCTGCTTGTTGATGTTATTAAGACATTTGAGACGAGTTAAATTTATGGGGCCGTTCCTATTAAAGATAGCGTTCTGCTGAGTATGAGATTTGCCGAAGCTGTGTTGGTATTAATTTATAACGGCCTAAATTTTTGCTTCGAAACGTGGTTGATTATTAGTCCAGTCGTTGAAGGTTTTCCGCTCCGAATTCTTTGAACCTTGATCGATTGACGTGAAATTTGGTGAGTGGTTAGAGGATGGCTCAAGGAGCAAAAGTGACATAGCGCCGATGTGAGCTTTTACCCTGAGAGTGGATGCCACCTCTTCCCGGGGGTGGAAATGTGTTCACTCAAAATAACCCCGGAAATGGATAGAGGGACAAATTCTAAGTAAAAAATGTTCTATATAGTTTTTTCGATGGATCGATATTTTTCGAGCTATTCGCGATTGAAAACTTAGATTTTTCGTTATAAAAATGTATGTTTTTGGACGGTTTTTCGCGAATAAGTCGAAAACTTCGCGTTCTTTCAAATAAGTTGTAATAACCAAAAATGAAGCTTATAAAACAAGAAAGAGATTGGTTTTTTTATGAATGCTCTAGGTCCAAAATAAAAGAAGTTATGGCTCGTTGAAGAATATTTTTTTTTACAACAACTTGGTTCGAAGTAATCAACGTTAATTAACGAAAAACCGATGCATTTTTCGGGAAAAACTTATAGAACATTTTTTGTAGTGATTGAAAAGACCTTTAAAATGAGCACTATTAGAAGTCGATTGCATTATAACTAAGCGAGTTACGATGCAGAAACGGTGGGCCACTCAAATTTTTGAAAAAAAAATGAGAGATAAAACCCCAGCCATTCCACTAGAATTGATATTAACCATTATCCCTTTACAAATTACTTTATTTTAGTATTACTTATGTAGTCCAAAAGTTTAGGCGGGTTAGAATGCGTATTTTTCGAAAAAAATATGATGAAAATGGAAAACGTATTTTTCAAATTTCTTAAAAAATACCTTATTTTGAAAAACTAAAACTAAAGAAAAAAACGTAAAAAATAATATAGTACAAAAATGTGGATTTTTTCTTAACGAACATTTTAGTTTTTTGTTTATTTCTGTAGGAAAAAAATAACGGAGATATAAATGTTAGAAGTTTGCATTATAGTGCTCGCACCACCCCTCCCGAGCCCTTCAACCCTTTACTTTTTGAATATGCAAAGTCTGAGCATGTCGAAGAACTTTTGGATTACATGAGTAATACTAAAATAAAGTAATTTGTAAAGGGATAATGGTCAATATCAAATCTGGTGGAATGGCTGGGGCTTTAGCGCTCATTTTTTTTTTAATCGAGTGGCCTACCGTTTTTGCAAAGTAACTCGCTTAGTTATAATGCAATCGACTTTTAACAGTGCTCATTTTAAAGGCCTTTTCAATCACTACAAAAAATGTTCTATAAGTTTTTCCCGAAAAATGCATCAGTTTTTCGTAAATTAACGTTGATTACTTCGAAAAAAGTTGTTGCAAAAAAATCTTCTTCAGCGAGCCATAACTTCTTTTATTTTGGACCTAGAGCATTCATAAAACAACCAATCTCTTTGCTGTTTTCTAAGCTTCATTTTTGGTTATTGCAGCTTATTTGATAGATCGCGAAGTTTTCGACTTATTCGCGAAAAAACGTCCAAAAACATGCATTTTATCACGAAAAATCTAAGTTTTCAATCGCGAATAGCTTGAAAACTATCGATCTATCGAAAAAACTATATAGAAATTTTTTCACTTAGAATTTCTCTCTATCCAATTCCGGGGTTATTTTGAGTGAACAATTTTCACCCCCGAGAAGGGGTGGCATCCACTCTCAGGGTAAAAGCTCACATCGGCGGTATGTCACTTTTGCTCCTTGAGCCATCCCCTAACCACTCACCAAATTTCACGTCAATCGATCAAGGTTCAAAGAATTCTGAGGTAATAGCATATTTTTACCTTCAACGACTGGACTATATGCCTAATAAGGGATAAACAGAAAGCGAAATAAGATTTTCCAATATCGTAAAAGATTTATATTTAATTTTTAATAACGGAGCAGTCGGGACAAGAAGTGGATTTCGATGTTGAAAATTTTAAGTGTGCGTCCTTAGAACCGCAGATAGCTGAACGTAGATAAATGATGGATTCTAAAATATACCGGTATGATGTGCAATCGAAAAGGGAAGGGTGACTACTAGAGAATTTTAGGAACTAAAAATAAATTCAATAGATACTTTGTATTCGCATATTTATCATTTCTTTATGATTAGTATTGATATAGCTATTCTCAATGGTTTAAACTCCTTAGAAATCAAATAAAAATCATTCATACAATTATTATAATTAAAGATTAACTGAGTTCCTCTGCTATCTGCAAGTTACGATGCCGATGCAGATGGGTGATCCGCCAACCGGCAAACCAAAATTGATTCGAATGATTATTCAAATAATCAATCGGTTATTAATATGATTCGAATGCAAATAATTCGGCTATGAAAATTGTCCCGTTATGCCCATCACTAATTTACAGGATTCTTGTAACAGTAATTTATTAACAAGGACAGATTAGAGTTTTTAGAAGCCATTTAAGTAGATATTAATTATCATTGAAAAATATTTTTTCTAAAACGCGCCTTGCATCAAAAACCTAAAAATTATGCGAATATATTACTTTAAGGTAAGTAATAAAAATCTAAAGGAATAATTAATATTTTCTTTTATTTTTTCAAATTATAAATCGTAACTTAACAGATTTAAATTTTAAAATTAAGTCTTGGTATGTGAAATCTTGAAAAAATTTAGAAAATTGAAACATTTATTTTTTGCGAAAGTTAAACAAAAAAAAATTTCTGTCCTTGCGGTTGTTCAGTTAGCTAACACTAACACACGCTAAAAAATCTCATTGAAATCTTCTTAATCCAAAAAATTGCACTTTCGAATTTTGACAATTTCGAAAAACGCCATTTTCTTACTAATCACAAATCACATGGTATATCTGATAATAGATAAACAGGTGTTCAAAGAAGCACAAATTATTGCAGTAAAGGTTTCTGAAAAATTAAAAATAAAAATTTTTCCCATTTGATGCCGATGTTTTGGCGGGCACTGTATATGAGCGATATAGAACATGAAAATTGACATTCTGGTTTTTAAAACATATTTATTTTATTTATATTTTAAAATAATACGTTATCCCCAAATAGCCGCCTCCCTCATTCCAGTCGCGGGTCCCAGCATACGGAACAAAACTGGACCACCCCTAATACTAAATCACAAAAATGCGCACGAGATATAAAAAGTTGTAGTTAGAACATCCACAATTAGATTAAGGGTATGTTATTTATGGTGGCAGCAATTGCTAGCTAAATTTATTATTGTTGTAATTTACAAATAATTACAACAAAACTTAACAACTTCAAAACAATTCTCGTGATATGTTTGGCCGTAAATAAATATTCCGCAATCTTAATTTTGATCATATCCACCACAGGATTCGGTGATTTGGGCTTTTTTGGCGTTTTGTCCAAGCCAACTAATTCGGCTTTTGGGCATTTTCGGCGATATGCCCGCCCATAGGATTCGGCGTTTTGTCCACGCTAACTAATTCGGCGATTTATCCATTTTCGGCTATATGTCCACAGACAGAATTCGGCGTTTTGGACATTTTCGGCGTTTTGTCCACTATAACTAATTCGGCGATTTGTCCATTTTCGGCGATATGTCCATCGACAGCATTCGGCGTTTTGGGCATTTTCGGCGTTTTGTCCACGCTCACTAATTCGGCGATTTGTCCATTTTCGGCGATATGTCCACCGACATCAATCAGCGTTTTAAACAACTTTCCGATTAATGTGGCGTCATTTTACACGTTTCGGCGATTTGTCCATTTTCGGCTATATGTCCACCGACAGAATTCGGCGTTTTGGGCATTTTCGGCGTTTTGTCCACAATAACTAATTTGGCGATTTGTCCATTTTCGGCGATATGTCCACCGAGAGAATTCGGCGTTTTGGGCATTTTCGGCGTTTTGTCCACGGTAACTATTTCGGCGATTTGTCCATTTTCGGCGATCTGTCCACCGGCAGCATTCGGCGTTTTGGGCATTTTCGGCGTTTTGTCCACGCTAACGAATTCGGCGATTTGGGCACGATTCGGCGTTTTGGGCATTAAAATAAGATTCGGCGTTTTGTCCATTCGGCGATATGTCCAGGTCCCTTTTTTTTAAGGTGTACGAAAATTTATATACTCTGTTTTTATCGGTGGCTAGGAGAAAACTTAAGCCTTTATTTTTATATGAGACTGAACCGGATATTGATGTCAAACTGAGAAAAATTACGTTTGCTTTAAATAACGACTTATCGTTTTTGGATTTAAACTCTATAGATTTAGGTCTAACTTTCGCGCAAAAATTGGAACACAGTAATTTAACTGAAAATGTTAAAGTGTCTATAAAGGAAAGGTGTTTTTTGTTCTTAAAGGTTCTTCTTTTAAAAATGTGTGACAAATTTCCCGAAAATATGAAGGTTCTACTTACAAACATTAAGAAGTTTATCGCCAATGATATGCCTCAATAAACACAGTCGACCTTCATTAACCGATTTGCCACTTCATTTAAGTAGCACACCCATTGATGAGTTAGATAGTCAGTGGAGGAATTTATCCTTCAGAAAAAATGATGGAACTTTTTACATATTCTATATACAAATCAGAAGATGATACAAATGAGGAAGAACTCGTAAACAAATTAACAGAAGAAATGCAAGGGATAATTTAAGACTGTTTACCATAATGTTTTCTTTGTTAAGCCTGTATGACACAACGCTAAATTTTATGCAAAATTTACTTGTAAATTTTCATAAAAATATTAAGCACCGTTGCATACAGAAAATTGGCTGCATTTTCATGTAAATTATTTAGAACTTGTTCTAAATTTTCTGATAAATATGCGTGTAAAAATGCGCAGAAGTATCGTAATCAGACTAACTGCAGCGCATGACGCGGAATGTAAACATAAACATAACCTGCATTTTATTAGCATTGTTTAACTACGTGTTTAATGTTGGCGCTCCTATCTAAGATAAATGCTCTAACCCAACCTCAGAAAATAGCTAACAAACGACAAACAACATGAAAACAAACGCATACTTCAACCAATACCCTCTAGAGGATACCGTTTCCACTTTAATTTAACATCAAATTTAGCACACGTTGCAAATAGGACATTGTGTTTTTGAAAAAAATTATCACTGAATTTATTTCAAAATTTACAAGTAAATTTTGCATAAAATTTAGCGTCGTGTCATAAAGGCTCTAGGTAGTAGGTATAGTTTTATTACGAGTCCGGCGTGAGCAGTTTTACTGAACGGTCGTGTTAGTGCAGCGACCGCAGCGTTATCACGAACCCGGGCGCTTTATCAGCCATCAGCTGTAGTATCTGTAAATTAGTTGTTCCACGCTCATTTACATTTACCTAAAAATTATTATTTATTGAATGCGAATAAATATTGGTGCTAACAAAAGTGAAAGTGCAATATAAAGTGAGATACGCCGCAATCAGTGCGACTGATTGCGGTGTCCCACATCAACCGAACAATAACCCTGAATTTATTTACTGATTATTACCTTCACGGTCATCTCTTTTAACTAAAAACACGATATGGAAAAACCAACATATTCCTGTCTACAACCACCGACATTAATTTTAGAAGGTAAGAAAGTTCCAAACGCACAAACAAGTATGGATGCCCAAGAAATTAACACAAATGTTGAAACCATTAATAACAAGCGTCCATTATCATCACCGGATGAAAGTGACACAAATAAACGTTATCTATTTAACTCTCAATCTCTGATCACCCAAAATAAATTCTACTCCCTTCAATCTACACCGCCAAATCATTCAGACGAAGAAACTCTAGATAAACCAAACGAAGCAGAAATAAACCAAAGGCCAAAACCAAAAATTCCCCCAATATTCCTGCCAAATGCGACACATTATCAAAACGTCATCAATGATATAAAGAAAACAATCAAAGAAGACTTCTCCACCAACTATAAAAACTCCCAACTAAAAATAAACTTAAACAATATCGACGATTATAGATCACTCACCAAGTACTATGACGAACAAAAGGTACATTATTATACCTACCGTGACCCTGAAAACTCCAACATATCGGCAATAATCCGCAGTATCCCTATTTCAATTACGGAACCTGAAATAAAATCTGAACTAACCAATTTAAAATATCCAATAGTACAAGTAACCCGTTTATTAAACAATAAAAAAGCACCTATGCCATTGGTTGCGGTAGAACTCAAAAACTGCGCCAAAGCTAAAGAAATATTCAACCTGAACAAACTACTTCACTGCATCATTTCAATTGAACCAAGACGACGCAATAGCGACATCCCACAGTGCTCAAACTGCCAACTAGTTGGACACACCAAAAACTATTGCCGTTTACCGCCACGGTGTGTCAAATGTACCCAACATCATCATTTCTCGAAATGCACCAAGACGATAGAAAACAAACCAGCCTGTGTCAACTGTGGTGGCGAACATACTGCAAATTACAGAGGTTGTCCATATATAAGAAATCTCAACAAAAAACCCTCCCCGCCCACAATCCGCCCTATCCATCCTAACTCTACCATTACCGGAAATATTACTGCCAACCCAAACTACGCACAAATCCTGAAAAATAATCTCGGTCCCTCTACCCACAATGCAAAATACGATAATACCCCAACGTCAACTGACTCTGAATCCTTTATAACAAAAATCCTTCACACCCTCCTCGAACTGATCACTCCTCATATGGATAAAGTTAAAAACTTCCTCATGTCTCTCTTACCAATGCTTTTCCAAAATGGCAGCAAATAAATATATCACTCCACAAAAGTTAACTCTGTTAAATTGGAATGCCAATGGGCTAAAAACACAGCGATCTATCTTCATATCTTTTATAGCCAGACACAGTGTTGATATCGCGTGCGTCACGGAAACTCACCTTGTAATGGAGGAAAAGTTTACTATACCGGGATACCAAATATTTAGGAAGGACAGAGAATCAGAAATAGGCTGGGGAGGCTCTGCAATAATCATTAGACGAAACCTTGTAGCAACTCCTATTGTACTAACAAACATTTCCCAGTTAGAGGCCGTCGCAATCAAATTAACTTTTCAGAATGGATCATCAATTAATATTGTCTCCGCTTACAAACCACCCACTAACAAACTTATTTTGGAAGAGTTAATGAACATATTCGAAAGCTCCCAGCCTACGTTACTGGTAGGAGATATAAATTGTAAACATACAAACTGGGGCTGCAGAGTAAATAATCCCAATGGAGTTAAGCTTAATAACTTTGCCTCCCAATTAGCACTTCAAATCCAAGCCCCGCAGGAATACACTTATTACCCTTATAGGCAAAACCAATTACCAGACATACTGGATATAATTCTGAGTAAAAACCTAGCACACCCAATAAACCAGACCGTACTAACCGAGATGGATTCGGATCATCTACCAGTAGTATTCAATCTAAACTATACTCCGTACAAGTACCCAAAAATTCCAAGGTTAATAAACGGTGCTATTGACTGGGATCAATTCAAAAAAACCATGGAAAATCTCTTAACTTGCCCAGCAAACCTTAAGCTTCAATCAGATATTGACAAGGCAATTCAATCCTTCAGAGAAGCGGCATCTTCTGCAATACAACAATCCACAATAGTCACTCGCCCAAATAGTCATCCCCACAATCAACCCCTACCGACACGTATTCTAAGCTTAATAAAACAAAAACACGCTTCCCGCAGACTATGGCAACATACACGAAATCCAGCAGATAAATGTCGCCTAAACTCGCTGATACGACTGGTGAAAAACGAATTGGATCAGTACAGATTTGACTGCTACAACCATTATATAGAATCCCTAGAACCAGGAGACCACAATATGTGGAAAGCTACCAGAAGAATTCTGAAACAACCGACAATCATCCCCACTTTAATACTCGACGGTCACAAAATTCCAGAAGACAAGGAGAAATGTGAAATCTTCGCTCAACAATTAGAAGATACCTTTACCACCAGCTACCAAGATAATGACCCGAATCACGTTCGGCAGGTAGAACATGAAGCTGTCACCAACAATCCCACCGAGATACTCTTAACCAATCCAATATCCCCTTCAGAAATCAAATCGTACACAAATAGCCTGAAAACAAAAAAAGCCCCGGGCCATGACCTGATCCCTAATATACTCCTAAAAAATTTACCCACAAAAGCTCTGTGTTTTTTAACCTCTATATTCAACGCCTGTTTAAGAATAGGGTATTTCCCTACTGAATGGAAAAAAGCAATAGTCCTAATGATACCCAAGCCGGGCAAACAACGTAATGACCCCACCAACTACCGCCCTATTAGTTTATTATCCACAATATCAAAATTGCTCGAACGAACCATCCAAACTAGATTAAACCAATTCCTCCTGGATAATAACTCTTTACCAGAATTCCAATTTGGTTTCAAAAGTGCCCACTCAACCAATCATCAAATCCTGCGGATTACAGAAATCATAGAAAAGGGATACGAAAATAAAATGCATTCCCTCATCGCCTTCATCGACGTGGCTAAGGCCTTTGACCGGATATGGATTAACGGCCTACTCTTCAAACTCAAAAATATGAATATTCCCGACTACCTATGGAGCATTATCAAATCCTTTCTAGACGGCAGGACATTTCAAGTGCGAATAAACGCACACTCCTCTTCTACTCGCCAAATCGGCGCTGGGGTCCCACAAGGATCAATCCTAAGTCCCACATTATTTAACATCTTCATGTCTGACGTCCCTAATTTACCCAACGCAGACATAGCGATGTATGCTGACGACACGGCTATTATAACCCAAAACCATAACATAAAGGAAGCAGCAAACAGCCTCCAAATGAGTGTGAAAGTCCTAAACTCTTGGTTCCGAAAATGGTGCATAAAAATTAACGCCAACAAATGCGAAACTAAGATTTTCACTCTGCGCCGTCCACCAGATCCACCGAACATCCTCATTGATAACAACCCAATCCCATGGAACCCAAAAGACAGCGCAGTCAGATACCTAGGCATATACATGGATCGTCGTTTAACCTGGAGTTACCACGTAAATAAAAAACTAAGCGAAGCATACACAAGACTAGCGATGCTCTATCCTATACTAAATAAAAAATCGCCTCTGAAAATAAAATGTGGAATCTTACTCTACACATCCTTAATAAGACCGATATTCACCTACGGTTGCAATGTCTGGGGCGCAACTTCCAAAACAAATAAACGCAAACTCCAAATTCTTCAAAATAAGGTGCTTCGAATAATAACAGATGCCCAATGGTTTATAAGAAACTCTCAACTTCAAAGAGAAACCGACATACCCCCAGTTGAAGACTTTATTAATAAAATAAATCGGAACTTCTATCAAAACATTGAACTCTGCAGTGGTGCAGTATTCTATAATATTGGTAACAGATCACTGCATACAAGACTTAAGAGACAACTACCCATTGACCTCCTAATCAGTGATAATGAATAGTGCTAACACAGAGTGATTAATAAACCATTAAGGAAGTGATTATGTTAGTGATCAAATAAAGACGTAGTAATTAGTTGTCAAAAACCATTCAACTCTGCCATGAAATAGCATACTGCTGACCTGGCATAAGCTGTAATTAAAAAAAAAAAAAGTTTTATTACATATTAATGATTATTGCATAAGTTATAAGACGCATTTTTAAAAAATAAATAACTATTATATTAATTTGTTGTGCTCGTTATTGAATTATTTCAGGAAATTATGAACTTCTAAAGAAATTATGTAGTAAATTTAGTTAGCGATTTTTGGGCTACCTAGACATATTTAAAAGGCGATTCGGCAACGTAGAATACTGGCAACACTGTCTGCAAATCCATAGCCATTGCGGATTACGCCATCTACAATGTTGCCAGGTCTAGTGAAATTTCACTAGATCTAGTGATTTTTAGTCAATCTAGTGATTTAGTGATAACTTTTGCCAAAAGACAGTTATCTAGTGATTTTTTCTAGTCTATTTTATAAAAAAAACAAATAATAAAGCAAAAATTCCTTGGCCCCTTTCGCCGTTGTTGCAGATTACTACCTACTATTATTGTTCCAATCTTAGAAATTAGTTTTCGCTGTCACGGGCAGATGGCAGCCTGAGATTTGAAATGCAAAGGTAAGTAAATCCCATGAATTACTTAACACAAACTAAGTGCCCGAGGCTATAAATAGAACTCCCAAAGCGAATTGTTTACATTTGCAGTTTTACTTTCGGTCGAAAGTAAAAAAATTATCAAAGATCGAAGTGTGCTTTGTGACCACCGTGACTCAAGTATATTTAAATAATGTAAGTATTCTTTTTGTATTTAAAAAAAATTAATTCGTCAATGAAATTTATAACTAATTATATATTTTCACAAAAGAAATACCGAGAATCTTTTCCTGAACCAAGTACAAGTACCCAAAAAGTGGCAAGTACTGACGTATTTGGTTCTTCTATGGAAGGTGGATTTTCCGATAAAGGTAAATCATTTCCAGAGCCAAACACAAGTATAGAGGGAACTCAAAATCTGGACCTTTCCGAAAATAAGGAACCTTCTGATACTTCAGACATTAGTGAAGATACACGTACTTCGAAAAAACGTAAATTCTACACCCAAACATACAAGCCCGAATGGGAACAGGTGGAAGATTTTAAAAATTGGATAAAGCGCAGCGAGCGTGGTAACCATTATTTTAGATGTAAAATTTGCTTTAATGATTATTTGGGGGTATCTTCTTCTTCTTCGTCGTTTACTTCTTGACAGAAGTGTCGTAACCGCATATTTTCACTGTCATGTTGTTGCTTTCTTAACAATATATTTCCATTTTTCCATTGCGGGTAGCTTCTTGGATATCGGTGTTTGTGATTTCTTTTATTTGATCAGACCATCTTCTTGGAGAGCGACCTCTTGATCTTGTTCCCTCTACTCTTACATACACAATTAGACGTTCAAGATTTGGGGGTATAGGTGCTATTAAAAGACATAATAACTCTAAAATACGTAAACAAAAAGCTGTATTTGTAAAAGGGCAACTCACCTTAACAAAGAAAACTTTTCAATTCACTACTACCAGCGATAAAATTCTAAAACAAAATCAAATTCGCTTTTATAGCAGAACATAATATATCAATTAACACTTCTGTTGGACTCTAGTTTTAAGACTAATAGATGTATTTTTGTGCGATTAGTTTGCAACGTTTCAGTTAAATTCAAATGTTCTCACGGCTTTGTGTATTTTGGCCAAATTTATTCATAAGCACGTTTAACGGATTTCTTAAGTTTATAACTTTATTACCCTAACAGGCTATCGTATTTGCAACCCTAATAAACCTTTGCCGACAGTGCGCTGGTTCGTGAGTACCGCAAAATTTTAGTTTTCCACACCAAAGTTACCGAACGTTTCATTGGCTATTTAGACACCCCCACGGCAAATAGTCTACAAAATTTCAACTTAGTTTTTAAGGAGTATCAACAGAATCATGTTAACCATCCAAGAGCGCAGACGTCACTCTTAAGTGCTATTTGTATATATTGTGTGAATATAATCTAAAACTTTAAAATCAACACTCTTTAATGTATTTACCTATACCAACATACCTATATTGTGGTGTAAAACGCTACACTGCATCACCAATCCAACTTCCGATCATTTGACAGAATTAATCAAAACTACTGTTAGCTTGGGAATAGAATCAGATCAAATTCGCAAACTGTCATGTAGCAGAACCAAATGCATTGCATTAATTAACAATGTAATTGGCAAAACCAACTTCGAAATATTATTTAAGAAGTTGCAGAAAACGACAGAATTTTCTTTACTAGTTGACGAGTCTACGAATAATTCAGCTGTCAAACATTTAGCGATTGTTGTTTGATACCATGAACATTTTAACATTAAAGATAATTTTGCCAGAAAAGTGTTATGATTTTGTTATTACGGATGCAATAATAGAAAATCATAATAACAAAATGTATGATTAAAAAAATATTGTATAATAAATTATTGTAGGTTTACTTTGTTATTCATTCATACTTTTTATTATATTTTTAAACATTTTATCTTGATCGTGTTTTTGTTTATTTTTTATCATTGTTGTAAAAATTCTAATAAAGATATTCTAAATATTTTGTTTTTTAATTTCCAGCTTTTACCCAAGAATAAACACTGTTTATTCTTGGCTTTTACTGACGATTAAATTAATCTAGTGAAATTTTTGTCAATCTAGTGATTTTTTCCAACGCAAGCTAGTGACTTTTAGAATTTTGACCTGGCAACACTGCGCCATCAGACAGTTTATAATTTGTGGTTTTGTGTTTTCACCGTTATTTGTTAATGTTGATATTAAACATTTATGAAGTTTAAATCGTGATATATTTACCATTTGACAATCATTGGTGAGATAATCGTTATAGAAGTTTGTTTAAATAATTTCAGACCGTGCTTGCAGTATATTTGTAATATAACCTAAAATACGCAAAACTTCACCTTTACAGGCGGTGTCTGGTATGTATCACAATATAGTGTAGCTGCCGGCATATGCAACGTAGGGAAACGCCAATAATAGATCCTGATTAGCTTAATCTTTCCTTTAAATAATCTGTGCTGTGCAGTCATTCAGTGATGCTTTGTTATCGGTCACTCTGCGCGCATAAAATGCATTCATTTACATCGTTCTAGTCAAGTTGTTTATCGACATGGCTCAATCTTGACTATTAAGTATTATAATTCGTGGTTTGTTTTCGCTTACAATTTCATTTAATTTGAATTTGTAAAAAACTTCTTATGTTGCGTATGCTGCGAGACACTGTATAACAGTACAGTAATTGTAAATGTCTAATAATATTTCAGCAAGTAAATGACTGGCAAGCATGTAATATGAATATTCTTTCCTTTCAGAACCTTGACAAAACTTCAAGTGTAGCATCTGATGGAGTACGGGCAAGATGTCTTTTCTGATTCTGTAGATTTACGTCACAGGCTTCAGGTATAAATTTAAACAATTGTCACTTGAACATGGGAAAGGATTGTTAGCAGTCAGAAAACACTTCTCTCAGTCAAAAATACATTAGAAATGTGCAGTAACTTTTGTGTTATATTGGTTTTCCTAATGTTGCTTATAAACTGGTTGATTGTAATTTTTAAAGTAACTGATTGATTGCTTACAATCTTTAATAGTTAATTTACCTTTTCTATTGTTGGTAAATTATTACTGAATTTGACTAATTACTGATTCGACACTACACATACTTTGGGAAATGTTTTTTCCTCGAACCCAAATAAACTTGCATCTTATGGTAATATACTCTTTGCATGTGTATAATAATTGAAAGTTATTTAAAGCAGTATAATGTTTATCTGGCATTTTGAAAGTTAAGTTTCTACAAAATATGTACTTTAGTAAAGATTTGATTTACTTATGTAATAACACTTTTGCTCTGAACAAGTTACTACAATTCTGACAATGCGTTAGTATTTAAAATTACAAAACACCTAAAATTAACAAGTAAGTAATTTTAATAAGTTTCAAATGTGTTATTTGTTATTCTTTTGAAGGTGTACGATAATTGCCCTAATACAATCGTATGGATTTATAAAAATGTTATGCATGCTTGTTGACAGTTTTGTAACTTGTGTAACACATTTAACTGGCCTTATGCAATATACTATACGCCTCATTAGTCATGTATTCAATTTCTACTTATTATAATACTAATTCCATGTACAAAATTAACTTTGTTCAACTTTCCTCAAACCTTAAGGGCACGTAGTATACTCTCACTAAATTTATAACAATCTTGGTTCCAATTAGTGATAGGCAAAATCGAATGAATTTAACAATCGAATGAATCATTTGGAACAATCGTATACGAATGAATCATTCAGAAAACGAATGAATATCTCGGATTCCGTCAAGGGCTGAGCGGTAGACGCGTACTGCATGTGCATTGTGCGTGCCGAATGCGGGCATTTAAAAACGAGAATTATTTGCGCCACCGAAATAATTTTCAGCTGCAATCTGTTTCTTTTCAGGTTTAAGCCGTTGAGCGTTATAAAAATATAAATGCGGCAATTCAAGTCTCCAGTTACGCCGTTACGGTTATTGTTAAATAACTCAATTAATAGTTTAGTCTTCAATTTTGTCATTTTACTTACTTACTTACTTACTTAGCTTGTAAAGTTGGCACGAAAGTGAAAGGTCAAGTGAATTTGAGCTCTGTATTTTGAAAGCTTTATGTTCAATAAAAGTGGTTTAAATCTGTGAATGAGCATCAAATAACAAACAGCGAAGAAAAGGGAAACGCAGCATTGAATAAATCAAGGTAGGAGAGTCTTTTTACCAATAATATTTAGTGAAATACGAAACGCAACGCCGATAAGAGTAAGGTTTACGACGGGTCGACCGGGACCTTGACTCTCCGCGAGCGGCTTTAACGGCATAATTCGAGCGCAGCAAGAAGGAAATTAAGAGGAATCAACCCTAACGCGGAATACTAGGAAAATATACCCAATTGAACGCGTTGCGGGGTTGTAGATGAACCAAGAGAGTTCAAAACGAAGAGTAAACATAAGGGAAGTAGATAACACAAAGGCTAACATCGCACGACGCGACGGCGATAACGCGAGGCAAAAGTTTACAGGAGAGCCAACTTGGTGAAAACAAAAAGCCCGCGAGATTCAAAATCTGCACACAAGGGAAAAGTCATAGAAGTGAAACGTAATTTTTAATACAAGTGAAAAGCTTCAAGAATTAAAGATCGAAGTTTGAATAATGATAAGGATGAACTATGAAAGTGATGGATCGTCGACGGAGGACGTTAAAAGAAAAAGGAGAATGGAAGAGCAAGCGTTCAACAGGAATAAGAAGACGACAAGATCACCGCCAAAAGGGAGGAAATATGGAAATAGTGACAGTCAGGAGGATGATGAACAGAATTCCATGAAGGACATGATGAAAGAAATATTGGGAAACATTAAAGAAATGCGCCGGGAACAGAGAGAGCAACAAGAAGAAATGCGGAAAATGAGTGGAGAGCTGAAAGAAATAAAAAAAGATCAACAACTTTATCATGAGAAAGTAACTGCGCTACAGGAGGAAATGGGAAGAAAGGGAAAAGAGTGGAAGCTAGATAAACAAGTAGAGCAGTTTCTATACAAAGAGGTAGGAGTTAGCGTTAATGTGGCAGAAGCATTCAAAAGAAAGCTATAGTTGCGAGAATTCAAAACTGGAACCAAAAAAAGGAAATCATGGGGAATAAAAATAAACTAAAAGGACAAAAGATAATCATCGATAATGATCTAACGGTAAAGGAAATGGTAATACAAAAGAAAATTAGAGAGACAGCAAAAAGTGAAATTGAAAAAGGTAACAAGGCTAAAATAGGATACAAAAAGCTAACAATAAACAACAAAGTATATGAATGGGATGAGAAACACGAGGAACTGAAGAACATGGAACAACAAAAGGTAAAAGACCCAAAAAAGTGACAGAGCACGGAGGGGACAGAATCATGACAATAAATGCGACGAAATGGACAAAGAAACCGGAATATATAGAGAAACAAAAGTACATACAAGCAAGAAATCTAAATACATTATTGCAAGTAAACACAAGTAAGAGGAAGAAAATAAAGAAAAATAATAATAGAAATAACCTAAAAAGCGAACTAGACATACGCAAAATAATACATTTGGGATGCTGGAATACCCGAACGATGAACGAAGCAAGTAAGACGAACCAGGTAACGAAGGAAATGGAGAAGTATAAAATTGAAGTATTAGGTTTAAGTGAAACGAGATGGCTTGGTTCAGGCGAAGTGAAATTGTCAAATGGAAAAACAATGATCTATTCAGGGAAATCGGAGGATAATGCAAAACATGAATATGGGGTGGCCATAATGCTGGGAAATGAAGCAAAAAGTGCTCTTTTGGAATGGGAGCCAGTTTCGGAGCGAATAATTACAGCAAGATTCAAGGCAAGATTTGTCAACTTAATAGTAATAAACGTATATGCACCAACCAATAACGATACAATGGAAAATAAAGAGAATTTCTATGAACAATTACAAAGAGTATACGATGAACTGCATAGTAAATATAGGAAAGATATCAAAGTTCTAATGGGTGACCTAAATGCAAAGATAGGGAGTAATAATAAAGATAGAGAAAACGTAATGGGCAAAGAAGGCGTAGGTGAGGTAAATGAGAATGGAAACATGTTCTTAGATTTTTGCTCCCTAAATAATTTATTAATAGGAGAAAGTATATTCACACACAAATTGATTCACAAAGTTACTTGGATATCGCCTGATGGAACGACACAAAATCAAATAGATCATATAGCTATAGACAGATATAAAAACGCTTTATTAGATGTTCGAGCGATGAGGGGAGCGGATATTGGATCAGACCACATGTTAGTAAGGATGAAACTGAAGATACGACTAAACGCACAAAACAAAAAATATAACGGGCAGATGAAATATAATACGCACTGGTTACAAAATGATATAGACAAACAAAATGAGTTTCAACTGAAACTACAAGCGAAATATGAAGAAATAATGGATAAGAACGATATGAGCATAGAACAATTATGGAGTAAATACAAAGAGATTTTGAAAGAGACAGCACTAGAAACAATAGGTACAAAAAGGAGCACAAGTAAGAAGTGGATGTCCAAAGATACCTGGGACAGAATAAAAGAACGAAGACAGATCAAACAAAGATTACTAAGAGAACAAAGACCACACAACAAAGAAGAACTGGAGGTACTTTACAAAGAAAAAAATAAACAAGTCAAAAGAAGTGCCCGAAAAGACCGAAGAACCCACTATGAAGAGATAGCGAGAGAGGCAGAGGAAGCAGCGGGACGTAATGATATAAAGACAATGTATACACTGACACGCAAATTATCGGGAAGGAAAGAATGCCGCGCAACACATATCAGAGACAGAGATGGGAACCTGTTAAAAGCGGAAGCAGAAATATTAAATAGATGGAAGGAATATTTTGAGGATATATACAAATTGCAGTTATCACAGATGGAGAATATAAGTGAAGAAGAGGAATATGAACAACTGCCAATAAATACAGTAACACCTACTAAACAAGAAATAAGTACTGCTATAAATAAAATGAAGCCTGGAAAGGCAGCGGGTATCGACAATATTCCAGTAGACTTAATAAAGGCAGCGGTTAATGAAAACACAGATATTATACACTGTCTACTAAATAAGATATGGACTGAAGAAAAACTACCAGATGACTGGACGAAAGGACGTATTATTACACTACCCAAAGCAGGAGACAAGACTAAGTGCAATAACTGGCGAGCAATCACATTACTGAGCACCACTAGCAAAATATTAACAAGAGTTGTACTAGAACGAATTAAAGATGCAGTTGATGAAACTTTAAGATCTAACCAAGCTGGATTTAGGAAAGGGCGATCTTGCACCGACCACATCAGTACAATAAGAATAATAACAGAGGAAGGAGTGGAGAGACAGAAGGAAATGTATTTTGGGTTTGTGGACTTCGAAAAGGCTTTCGATAAAATCGATAGAAATATACTATGGAAAATACTTAGAGAATATGGAATCCCGGAGAAGATCATACGGATAATAAAACTGCTATATGAAAATTTCAGTGCAACCATCGAACACAATGGAGCGGTATCAGATCCAATAAATATTGAATCCGGAGTCAGGCAAGGATGTATCCTCTCACCACTACTATTTCTACTGGCCACTGACTGGGTTATGAAGAGAGTAGTCGACAATAGGAAAGGTCTATCGTGGAAGTTTGGACAAGTTTTAGAAGATCTAGAATTTGCTGACGATATGTGCTTAATCACAGAAAAATTTAAACACATGCAAGACAAAATCAATGAGCTCCAAAGGAAAACAGCTGAAATAGGGCTCAGAATTAACACCAATAAAACCAAAACTTTAAGAATTAACACAGAAAATAAGGAAGAAATTTCACTGGACGGAAAACCTATTAAGAATGTACATGAGTTTGTATATTTAGGAAGCGTAATAGAGGACGGTGGAGGATGCCTAAAAGATGTAAACCGTAGGAAAAGTAAAGCCCAAAACGCGTTCAACCAAATGAGCAAGATATGGAATTCAAAAGAACTTTCTTTAAAAACAAAGATTCGCATTTTTAATGCCTGTGTTAAAAGTGTCCTATTGTATGGAAGTGAATCCTGGTCAATTAACAAAAAGGAACTAACTAGTATCCAAACACTAATAAATAAATGCATGAGAAGAATTATGCATATCTATTGGCCTAACAAAATTTCCAACGATGAATTATGGCAACGTAAAAACCAAGAGCCCATTGAATTAACCATAAGAAGGCGAAAGTGGAGATGGATAGGGCATACACTGAGGAAACCAAATACAGACATCACAAAACAAGCACTAGACTACACCATAAAAAATAAAAGAAAACAAGGAAGACCAGTAACAACATGGAAAAGAACTACAAGTGAAGAGTGTGACACAATAAATAAAAAGTGGAGTGAAGTGAAAACTTTAGCGGCTAATAAAAACGAGTGGAGAGAAATTGTGAAAAACATTTGCGAGATACGACAATAATTACCAGCACAAAGTAACACAGTGTTAAAACAGTAGTGAACTTAATGACAAATTAATGATAAGGAGGAGATAGCATAGAGAAGATAGTGCAGAGCTAGCTACTCTGTCACTATATAATTTAAAAGCTACAGAAACGTCTAACGACGCCCTATGCTCCCTATGGAGTTTAAAGGATACAATACAATACAATACTTACTTACTTATGCCGATCTCTTCTATCGCCACGCAGTGTAGAGGTTTCAACGTCTATGAAATAAACTTCTTCCAGTTTTTACGATCTTGTGCTAAATTCTTTGCTTCATTCCAGGTTTTAACCTTTTTCTTCAGGATTTTTGCTATGTCTGCACGCCACAGAGTTTTTGGTCTTCCCACTGGTTTTTTACCCGCCACTCCCGATTCACTAATAACTTTTGATAGTTTGAATTCGTTCATACGCCAGAGATGGCCCACCCATCGTAACTGTTTTGTTTCAGTTTCTTTCATTAGCGAGTTTACTTTCAGATCATCCCTTATCGTATCATTTCGTATTCTGTCCCTTCGTGTTTTCTTCCCTTAAATACATCGTAGGAAGCGCATTTCTGTTGTTTGTAGCCTAGATTTTTATTTTAATGTGAGAGTCTATGATTCTGATCCATATGTTATTGTGGGTATAAACAAAGTTTTGTACAGTGTTATTATTGTATTCTTACTTAGTTCCCTTTCCTTCAATGCACATTTAATTAGTGAGTAATACAGCTTGGTAGCTTTCTTAATTCTGGTGTCTATTTCTTCATAAATATGCCGTTCTTCTTGTAGAACACAGCCCAGGTATTTAAAGCTTGTGACCTGTTCAACTGCTTCGTTATCAATTTGGATATTTATTTCCGTGCGCTTTTTTGCTATAACCATCACCTTAGTTTTACTCTTATTTATTTTTAAATTACATGGTTGTAGATGTTTAAGGATTACATTTAAATTGTGTTGTAGATCTATTCCATTCTCAGCCAATAGGATCATATCATCTGCTTAGGCAAGGATGTTGGTATTTATGGGATGTAGGTTGTTTACTCCCCAGTAACATTTTTTTAGTTCGGACTGCGCTTTCTTTAGGATCTCATCCAGCACGATGTTGAATAGATAGGGGCTGCTTACACCACCCTGTCTGACGCCTGAATTAGTTACGAAATGTTCCGAGTGTGCGTTGTTACTTCTTATGTAATTTATACATGTTGTATATACACTTTGTATTGCTTGTATTAGCTTCTGATTTACTTCTTTGTTCTCCAAAGCTTGCCATATTTTTTTGTCTGTTCACTCTGTCGAAGGCCTGGGATAAATCTATGAAGCAAAGGTACAATTTTTTGTTTTTAGTTGTTAGTTTTTCCGTTATTTGGCGTATTGTAAAGATATGATCCTGCGTCCCTCTGCCAGCCCTAAACCCAGCTTATAGTTCTGCTATTTGTGTCTCCATATTGTTAGCTAGTCTTTTCTGCAGTATGGCTTCGTACAGTTTTTCTGCTACACGTAACAGGGATATGGGTCTGTAATTTGCACATTCCTTTTTATCACCTTTCTTATGTATAGGGTGGATGACAGCTATTTTCTAGTCTTCTGGGATTGCAATTTGTTTCCATACTAGATTCAAGAGTCGCAATAAAATGTCTTCGCCTTCTTTGCCCATGTATTTAATCATTTCTGGTGCAATGCCATCGTGCCCACATGTTTTCTCTAGTCTGAGCTTGTTTATGGCCATTTTTAATTCTTCTCCTGTTAATTCACTGTCATAATCGGGTTGAGTGTCGTTATTAACCGTTAGTTCAGTTTGGTTCGTCTCGCTTGGGAAATTTAGCGCTTAATTGAAGTGTTGTTTCCACCCTAACATGATTTCTGATTCTGTAGTTAGCAGATTGCCATTTGTATCTGTGATACAATAAAGTGGACAGGTTTTTTCTTTCCTCAGATTTTTTAGGATTCGGTAAAACAGTTTCTGATTGTTTGTAGATTTTTCTTCCATTTTCTTACCGAATTCCTCGCAGCTTCTCACTTTGGCTTCTTTCACCAGATTCTTTACTCTGATTCTTTGCGTTTTGTATGTGTTGTATTTTTCCTCAGTTTTGTTAGCTAGATATACCTGCCATAAACGTTTTTTCTCCCTAATTTCGCTCTGTATATTTCGCGTCCACCATGATGTTTGTTTATTACGTGTGCTGTTATCGCATTTACTAGCACCACATGTTGATGTTGCAGTTGATATCAGCAGTAATTTCAATGGGAGGGAGGGATGTGATGGGAGGGGGGAAGGGAACGGGGCAGGACAGGACGGGAAGGGAAGGGATAAGATGGGATGGGATGGGAGGGGAGGACAAAAAACGGGGCGGGACGGTACTGGACGGGACGGAACGGGACTTGACGGGAAGGGGAGGAAAGGGATGGGATGGGTTGGGGGGCGAGGGAACGGGACGGGACTAGACGGGAAGGGATGGGAATGGATGGGAGGGGGAGGAGGGAACGGGGCGGGACGGCACGGGAAGGAAAGGGTTGGGATGGGAGAGGGGAAGGGATGGGATGGGAGAGGGGAAGGGAACGGGGCGAGACGGGACGGGACGCGATGGGAAGGAAAGGGTGGGGAGGGGGGGAAGGGGCGGACGGGAAGGAAAGGGATGGGATGGGAAGGAATGAGATGGGATGGGAGAGGGGAAGGGAACAGGGCGAGACGGGACGGGACGCGATGGGAAGGAAAGAGACGGGATAGGATGGGAGGGGGGAAGGGACGGGAAGGAAAGGGATGGGATGGGATGAAAGGGGGGAAAGGGAAGGGACGGGACGGAACGGGACAGGGCAGGACGGGAAGGGAAGGGATAAGATGGGATGGGATGGTAGGGGAGGACAAAAAACGGGGCGGGACGGTACTGGACGGGACAGAACGGGACTTGACGGGAAGGGGAGGAAAGGGATGGGATGGGTTGGGGGGGGAGGGAACGGGACGGGACTAGACGGGAAGGGATGGAAATGGATGGGAGGGGAAGGAGGGAACGGGGCGGGACGGCACGGGAAGGAAAGGGATGGGATGAGAGAGGGGAAGGGAACGGGGCGAGACGGGACGGGACGCGATGGGAAGGAAAGGGATGGGAGGGGGGGAAGGGGCGGACGGGAAGGAAAGGGATGGGATGGGAAGGAATGGGATGGGATGGGAGAGGGGAAGGGAACAGGGCGAGACGGGACGGGACGCGATGGAAAGCAAAGAGACGGGATAGGATGGGAGGGGGGAAGGGACGGGAAGGAAAGGGATGGGATGGGATGAAAGGGGGGAAAGGGAAGGGACGGGACGGAACGGGACAGGGCAGGACGGGACGGGAAGGAAAGGGATGGGATGGGGAGGGGTGGCGGGACGGGACGGGACGGGGCCGGAAAAAGGAACGTGGGACGGGAAAAGGGGCTGGGACGGGGACGGAAACGGGGATGGGATGGGATGACAGAAACTAATTAGTCATTATTTAATACACAAATACCGAATCTCGCGCGTACGAAGTCGCGGGTAACAGCTAGTATTATATATTGGATATCGCGTATGGTGTATACTATATTGTATTTTGTATATTGTAGATTGCATTATGTGTGTTTTTGTGTATTTTTGAGTATTTTTAATGTATTTGGTTTCTGTTATTTTGCTAGGTGGTAAGTAAGAGCAGGGGTCTCTTCTGCAGAGGTCATCTGATTGCCATCTAATTTCCTATAAATGATTTATAATGGATTTCTTAAAAATTACTATTGTTTTGTTTTTTGGAAATAAACTTTATTATTATTAAACTTGATTATTATTAGAAAAGCCAAATTTCGGACAAACTCCAAGTATTACACCAGCAAATTTAAGAGCTTTACTGATCTGGGCCAAATGATATGATTCTGGACTCGTAGACATAACAATGACATGTGCGATTAGCCTGCAACGTCCTGCACTCCGCGCACCTGTACAGCCGAGGTGTTTAAAATTACGCCAAGGACAAATTCATTTATAGACTGTTTGCAAACCTAATTTGCTAGAGTTGAATTGCATCTTTTTGACACTGGATAGCACCACTTAGTAAGTAATTTTTATCGTCGTCGAACCCGACTAAATCGCCACCTTAACAGTTTGTCATGATTGACAGTGTCAAAAGCTTTAGCAAGATCCAAAAAAATTGATACGCATGGTTCATTATTATCCATTGCACTACAGATTTGATCAGTCACATATCTAATAGCATCTCAGTGCTTTTGTCCTCATAAAACCCAAATTGAAAGGGATTTATAATATTGTGTTTCAGAAGAAGCTACATATTCTCATCTTAATAACCTTTTAAAATATTTTATCAAAGTTTGAAAGTAAAGAAATAAGTCTGTATTTTGTAGCCTCACCTGCAATCCCCTGATTTAACAACTGGAATCACTTCAGCTTTTTTAAAATGATTTGGAACAACTCCATTTTTCATGCAATTGTTAATGATGACCGTCAACGGCTTGACAAGGTACATTGCAGTGTGTTTAATAACTCCAATAGGAATATGATCAACGCCTCCGGACTTTTTACAATTCATTTTCTCAATAATTTCCGAAATTTCATTTTCATCAGTTGGTGTTAGAAAATAGAAGGAGAATGTTCAATATCTATGTCATTGTCTATAGACGAATAAAAATTTTTTAGCCATTTCAGGACCTATTTTGATGAAGAATTTATTAAAAAAGTTAGAAATTAAGACATTATTCTCCAAGTATTTATTATTTTCATGTGACAACATTGTTGTATTGGGTTTTGTTTTAGATTTAGGGTTTCATTAATAAAATTCCACATTGAGTATATTTAAATTAATTGTTTGTACCAAGTTATTGTAATAGTTTTCTTTGGCTGCTCTCAATAAAATGTTTAACATGTTTTTATACCTCAAATAATGGTTCGGAATTGTAAGATTATTTGGGCTAGCTTTCATTTTTTTATATAATTTGTTTTTAACTCTACAAGATTTAATAAGACATTTAGTTATCTAATTTTTTCTAGGTTTGTTTTTACCTTTAATTTTAAGTAATTGCTTACATTGACTAACCGCATCTTTCAATACATATATAAATTTAGTAACAACTAAGTTTACATTATTTGCATCATAGGCCATACTCCAATCTATTTTACTGATCTTATCCAACAACTTATTGTAATTTATTTTGTATTTATATGATATGTCATCATCGACTGTGTTTACAATGATTCTATTTATATGCAGCATTGTGGCGTAGTGATCAGTAAGATCCAGATCACATACAAACGAAGTAGTTTCAGCATTTACAGATGTTTGGCCAAAAATATGATCAATACAACTGGATGAACTCCCAGAGACTCTAGTTGGAATATTTATAAATGATTTATATCCAAATTCATACAAATTATTTAAATAATGACTAGTATTTATGTTTTCTTACAGAATATCAATATTCATATCTCCTATAATATAATGATTTTTCAAATTAGCATGATTTTGGATATGTTCATAGAGAGATTTGTGCCCATAACCATTACATTTAAAACAGCGGTTTACATTTAAGTCTTCATACACACGACAACTCTGCTACCCCATAAAAATAGATTTTGTCAGCATAACTTTCCTATATAATTCGGGTTTGAGTTCAACATAGATAGTGCTTGTGTTTTTCGTTTTAATATATTGTACATGTAAAACCTTCACATCATCAACATCAGTATCAACAAAATTCTGATTTTTCAAAGTTAACTCGTCACTATCCTTGTTGAAAGTATCCTCAACCCCTACAATTTTGATTCTCGGGTTTCTCAACTTGCTAGATCACAATTTTTCAAAAGAGACCTAAGCTCTTGTTTAACTAATTAAAATTTTGTAGCATCATCCTCTTTTTCCCTAATCGAATTTACTGCAATTTTCTTATCTTATCTTAGATTAAATACATTTCAAAATTGAGCCTTTATCACACTTTTCTCTGGGTTTAACGATAATAACAGGAGCTTTTTTAGTTTGCTGAGAAACTCTTTCTGATACTACACTAGCATAGGAACGGCGATTTCCTTGTAACTTGGATTCCAAGTCATCCACCTTTTCTTCCAAAAGTAGGTACATTTCTTTTTTTGGTCTCGTCGATTAATTCCCTCAACAATGTTATTTCTCTCAATAAGTTATTTTTAATCTTATCATCAAATACACCACAACAAATTATTGGAGTACTATCAATTACATATTTATTTCTAATTCTTTCAGAACATGAATAATGATAGACTGAACCGCAATTAATGCAGACACAGCTCTTGCATTCTTTGTTTTTACAACATCGATAAATATCTTTAGCCATTATTGTAGCGTATTGATATCATAATAACTTTATATAAAATAGAATTTACCAATATTTGTCGCAAAAATTTGAGTAGACATTGGTGGTGAGAAGATGCTGTCCGGCGTTGAATGTTGCGTATGACCAGGGTACTAAGTTTCGCGCCATGAGGGTGTTACGGTCGACAATGTCGAGTCCTGGGTTCTTGTTCGTCCCGAGTGTTCGGTTCTGTGTCCCTGGACGTCTTGATCCAATATTTTGTGTAGTAGCACTCCTCCGCCAATTTATACGTTAACACATGCAAGCAACTCCGCACAGGATAAACAAAAGCTCGTTCAAAAAAAGTATTCAAAACAGATGAATTCAATTTAGGGAATTGACATTTACAGTTTCGGGAGAGATTATGATTAACTCCTTTGTAAGAATCCACAGGATATACAGTCAACTCTCAGGACATTAATGAAATAGCAGTTGGGTTGAGGTTATGTTATCCAAGCAAATCCCAGATCGGTGTTTATCTTCAGTCTAAGGGCCCGATTCTAATTCACCGACGCAAAGTTGCCCTGCGCCGGACTTGCGACACGTCATTTACGCGGCCTTTGCGACCGATTTGTTTTTGCATTCTAATTACCGGCGCATTCGAATCGCAAGTGCCGCGCAAAGTTGCGACTGTTGCTAATATCAGACAACCGGCGCGAATGGCAAACGTCAATTTTAATTGGATTTTTACGTATATGTAAAAGTTAAATTAATATTTGATAACGAAAATGAATACGTAAGTTAAATATATTGGTATATTATTTATTTACGTCACTTAATTTTTGATAACGAAAATGAATACGTAAGTTAAATATATTGGTATATTATTTAAATACGTCACTTAATTTTGGTATTATTTAAGAATTACAAAGAAAAATGAGAAACCACGTGCTAAAAATTTCACTAGCGACGAAATTGCGATTTTGGTACAAGAAATAGAAAAAAGGCGTAAATTCTTGTTTGGCCCATTAAAGGGCCCTAATTACACCCAGTTTCACAGGGACCGAGCTTGGGAAACTGTATTGCAGGCGATAAATTCGGTTGCTCCTGTGAGAAGAACCCTAGAAGAAGTAGGTACCTACCTAGTGTAAATGACATCATTTTACATAAGTACGGAGAAAATCAGTGATTTACATACAAGTTGACTGCAAAATAATAGAAATATCAATTCATTAAATTCAATTAAAATTTTCAGATTAAAAAAAAATTTAAAGATTTAAAAAGTCGAACCAAACAGAAAGTAAATGCGCTCAAGAAAGAAGTGAGAAAAACTGGAGGAGGTCAAGTTGATGAAGTTGACCTTACCACAACCGAAGAAGTAGTTTTGTCATTCATAGGAGAAGATAGTGTCAGTGGAATTAAAGGAGGAATTGACACACTTCGCCCTAGTGTGTACAAAAATCAATTATCGGCTATTTCCTATTATTTTTTTACCTTTTCCAGTTTCCATGAATTTACCATCCCCACCCGCTATTCCTGAAGATCCTCAAGCATTCATTTTGCCACCACACATCCATATCAGTCCACAATCAGCATTACACAGTGACCCACAACCTTCCACTTCATCATTAGTCTCCACTACAAATACACAAAACGATTCAGACCACATTCAAATTACCGATTCCATCCCAAGCACCGATACACAAATAGCCACCACCATCACCAACACCACAATAAATACTCCATCACTCACTCATGCTCCAACACACTCAAAAACAAAGAAGCGAAAACTTGGCACGAAAGAAAAGGCATTACAAGCTTTACATCAAACCAACATAGACGCACAAAAACATACAGAAATTTTGTTAGAAATTAAAAGTTTATTGGCTGAAGAAGTACAATTAAAAAAAAGGAAGTTGGAAATGTATGAGCATTTTGAGAATGAAAAACTTAAGCTAAAAAAACAAAAATTGTTATTGTTGCAAAATAGAACATAATTTTATTTATAAAATAAAACTTAGTTAATTAGTTATTCATATTTTTTTAAATAAATATATACATGTGTTTAAACTAATTTATTATTAATTAGCAACACCAGCTAATTCTAACTAAAGTAATCCAAGTGCAACATTAAATTATTGTTAAAAATTACACATAAAAGGATTATATTAGAATGGCAAAAAAAATTAACAAAACTGTTTATACTAAATAGTTACAGCAATGACAGTGACGAACAAAAAGCGTAACAGATATACACTTATTTATTATCATTTACCAACATCAATTAACTTTCAACTAAAAAAACCCAAGTCTAACATTAAATTATTGCTAATATTTACAAATAAAATGATTATATTAGGCAAAAATATTAAAATTAACAAAAATATTTATACTAATAAGTAATAGTAACCGCAGGGACAAATAAAAAGCGTAACAGATATAATCTCTATATCAACCAGTGCTTATTTATAAATATAAGTAAAGCAAAGCAGCAGCGATACAATATCCACAGACAAAATTTAACGTTACACAAATAGGAGAAAAAAAAATGTGTACGATGGTATTTGTGTATTTAATTTGCTACAACTAAAGAAAGGAATTTAATGCAAGTAACCCTTGTACAACATTTGAAGAAAATATGTAATAGAAAATTATTTAAGAAAGCAAAAATACTGCCAATTTATTTTAAAATCCTGAATTTTTAAATATGGTAATAGAAGGACTACAAAAAATAATTACATTTGAATAAAATAGACTAAAAAAAATTATTTGCATAATTTATAATCTGCGCAAAGATTAAACATAAAATGGTAGGCTACTACCTGGTGGAGAATATCAAGTAAAACCAACTGAAGGTTGCTGTAATTTTATAAACTGTGTTGTAGCAAAAGTATGTTTAGTACTGTGGACACACTGTATACATATGAAATGTTTTTCCTTTGCACGTTAATTAAGAAACATTTGGTCTGGTAAAATGTCCCTGTATCAGATCTGTACGCTGGTTTTCATAGGGAGGCATATGATTTTGTTGAGGATTGGGAAGAGCTTGATCAGGTACATCCATCTGTAAGTCCTCCACCTCCAAACGATGTGCTATACATATATTATGCAGCACACAACAAGCAGTGACGATGGAGCATACTTTGGCTGGGGTATATCCAAGTGTTGATGCCAGACAGCGAAATCTACTCTTCAGTACTCCATTACATCGGTCTACTGAGTTTCTTGTTAAAATGTGTACTGCATTATATAGATGCTCAGCTGGAGTGTTCGCATTGTTTACGGGGGTCATTAACCAGGGCTCTTGTGGATAACCAGAATCACCTAAGTAAAATAAGAGAGATTAATATTAGTTTCTACATTTACAATACACATCAGCTTGTTGCTGCCTGTCCTAATTTCAATAATAATAATATTTGATATAAATCAGATGTTAAAATTAAAAATTCTTGAAGTAAATATACACAAATAAAATATAATTTGTACATTAGAATAGTAAAACGTTACTCACCAACTAGCCATCCCTCGACAAAATCACCATCCTCTAACTTCGTTCGAAGAGTAGTATTTCTCCAAATGTAGGAATCATGGTTGCCGCCAGGATATTCAGCAAACACGTTGTAGATCATCAGGTCTGGCCCACAAACTAGTTGCACATTAATGCTGTGTACAAAGTGCCTGTTGATATATTGCTCTGGATTCACAGAAGGAGCTTTTAATGGCACATGTGTGCAATCGATGGCTCCCAATACGTTAGGAAAACCAACATTAAATTGTGAGGTTTCTCCGATGCTGTAAAATTGCTGCTTCGTGTCATTATATTCTTGCGGAGTGGGAAACTTAATAAAAAGTGGTGCAAGATTAACAATGGCAGCAGTTACTGCAGTAATTGCACGACTGGCTGCAGCTTGAGACATCTGTGAACTGCTTCCGACTAACCACTGAAACCCACCGCTAGCATAAAACTGTAGTGCCATGTACACTTGCTGTTCAACTGGTAATGAAGGCCGTCTTCCACCTCTAGAATTTCTACCAAGTGCAGGTCGAAGAAGATTTGTAACGTACACAAAGAGCTCCCTGTTAAGACGTGTTCTTTGGTACAACTGTAAATCAGTCACACTGTCCAAATTAAACATAGCACGTTGATTTTCTTCGTCACTGTCATCACTGCTACTACTAAACCCAAAAAGCACGGCATAAGCACCACCTTGGGCCATTGTAAGTTTGAATTTGCAAATTACAAGCGCACAGTAAACTTAACAATTCAAACTGTCAAAGTTGCGCCGGTCGTTTGCGCCCTCCTTGCGGCAGTCGCAACTAATCGGCGCAAGCGCGCGCAAATCAAATGAATTAGAATTCGAAATTACGTAGTTGCGCGGCGATGCTTCGTTTTTTCGGCGCAACTTGATTTGCGACCGCTTGCACCGATGGATTAGAATTAGGCCGTAAGCTCATAAAAACTAATGTCTTCACCAGGCTGAGTAATATTAATCCCAAAGTGTCAAAAAGTCCAATTACAGCTTTATTGCAAAATATATCGAACTCATTAACAACTTGTTTAAAATCCTATGTGACAGCTGACATTTACACTTATTATTGTTTCATTAACATTTGTAATAATTTTATATTAATGTTGTCAGGGCCCCTAGGTGTTGATTTAATGGCAAAAAAAAGTATTTCCAACTTCAAATTCATTTGTTTCAACAAACTGAAACTAGTTTCAATTTCCAAAGCACTTTCCAAATTGCCTGAGGTTTATACTTACTTACTTACTTAGTCCTATGCCTTTTTACCGTTAAGTGTAAGGCGGGTGGGGTTGAGTTTGCTCCGTCGATGGCGTTTTCCACTTTTCTTTCCATAGTTTCCTATCCTGGGTCACTTGTTTTATTCCTGCCCATTTTATTCCCTTGCTCGCTGCACCCTCTATCGTTCTTTTATCTATCTTTCTTTTTCTTAGTGCTTTCCATATTTGTTCTCTATGTATCCTGTCAAAGGCTTTTTCGAGATCTATGAAGCACATGTGTATTTCCCTTCCTTTATTTATCAATTTTTCGCTGACTTGTCTTATGGTAAATATCAAGTCCTGGGTGCTTCTCCCCTTCCTAAAACCGCATTGGGTATCTTCTATTGTATTTTCTATTCTATTCCTTATTCTTTCCTCGATTATTCTGGCGAATACTTTCGCTGGGACGCTCATTAACGTTATCCCTCTGTAGTTGTCACATATTCTCTTATCTCCTTTTTTATGTATGGGGAGTATGATTCCTACATTCCATTCTCTTGGTATTACCGTGGTCTTCATTATTTCGTTTAGCAGCTCTGTAAATTTGGTTATTCCTTCGTTTCCCATATACTTTATCATCTCCGGTGTTATTTTGTCCCTTCCTGCTGCTTTTCCTAGTTTTATCTTCTGTATGGCCTCCCTAACTTCTTTCTCTTTGATTTCATCAGTTCCTTCACTTTCGTTTAACCT
The DNA here is from genome assembly GCA_940337035.1 of Agriotes lineatus. Taxonomy (NCBI): domain Eukaryota; kingdom Metazoa; phylum Arthropoda; class Insecta; order Coleoptera; family Elateridae; genus Agriotes; species Agriotes lineatus. The sequence continues at coordinate 20,335 of CALNHX010007886.1, read as the reverse complement.
TTCTTGTTCCTCCGTTGTGTAGTCTTCTGCTTTTGTTAGTTCTTCGAAATGCTGTCTCCATCTTTCCATTATTTCTTCTTCTTCTGTAATTATGTTTCCGTCTTTTCCCTTTATGTTCATCATATTATATTCATTTTTCTTCCTAAGTTGTTTTAGGGTTCCAAAAAATAGTTTTTGGTTGTCTCTGAAGTTTTCTGTCATCTTTTCACCAAATTTTATCCACGACTCTTTTTTTACATTCTTGATCTCGTTTTTCACCTCTCTTCTTTTTTCTTTGTATTTTTCGTATTCTTCTGTCTTTTTTGTACTTAAGTATCTTTCCCATGCACTTTTTTTCTCTTTTATTTTAGCTTTTATATCTGAATTCCACCATTCTGTATTTTTCGTGCTTTTATTCGTTATTCTCCTTTTCCCGCAGCTCTCCGTAGCTGCATTTAATATATTATTTTTGAGCTTTTCCCATTTTTCTTCTACACCTTTTATATCTTCCGCTTCTCTACATTTTTCATTTAGTATTTCCCTATATCTTCTTTGATATTCGGGTTCTTTTAATTTATAGTTCTTTATATTTTCTTGAGTCTTCTTTCTTCTTTTGTCTATTTTTTCTGTTTTTTCCTTTGTTAGGTCCATTTTTACCAAGTAGTGGTCGCTTCCTATTTCCGCTCGTCTTGTTACCTTGACATCTTTTACTTCTTTCCATTTATGTTTACTTATCAGAAAGTAGTCAATAATTGACTTCTCATTTCTGCTTTCCATAACTCTTGTGTATTTGTGTATATCTTTGTGCTTAAATTTCGTGTTTGCTATCACTAGGTTGTTTTCTATACTTATTTCTATTATTCTGTCCCCGTTATTATTTTTTGTCGTTTCTCCTTCTTTTCCTAAGTACTCTTCTATTCCTGTATTCTGTTTTCCTACACGCCCATTTAAGTCACCCATTACAAGTATATTTTCTCCTCCATCGTCTATTGCGTTTTGTAGCTCCTCAAAGAACTTATCTTTTTTTTTCTCTTTTGCATCGTTGTTCTCCCCGTATGCTATTATTACATTCCATATTTCTTCTCCTAATAGCTTCATTTCAATCTTTAATAGTCTTTCATTTATGTATTCTTCATTTATAATGTATTTTATCATATCTGGCCTTATTATTAGCCCTACTCCACCTCTTGCTCCTTCCGTTTCTTTCACTCCTGACCAAAATAGCCAGAATCCCCTATGTAATTGCTTCAAACCACTCCCTTTCTTTTTGGTTTCTGTAATTCCTAGGACTTTTATTTGCTGTTTTATCATTTCTTCCACTAATTCTTCTTCTTTCCCTGTGATGCTACTCACATTCCATGTTCCTATTTTCATCTTTTCGCATTGGCCTTTCTCTTCTTTTAGCCTTTCCTTTTCTTTCCCTTCTCTTTTGCCTTCCACTTTGTTTTGGATTTTGTTGTGTATCTTGGGTTGTTTGTCGTCGTCCGTGTCCTTCGCCAGTTTCGTCTTAATTTTGGTTCGGTTATTTTTGTTAACAGTTTTTTGTTATCTCTATAACCCCCTTTTCTTCATCATCCCAGACGTACTCCACTCCATCTATGTTGATTTTCTTATAGCCGATTTTTGTTCTGCGTCCCTTACTTCTCTCTTCTTTTGCAATTTTCCTTATTTCTGCCTGAATTCCTCTTTCTTTTGGCGTCATGTCGTTATCGATATATATATTTGTTCCTTTTAACTTGTGTTTATTTTTCATGACTGCCTGTTTATTTTCCCAATCCATCATCTCGACCAGATTCACATTCATGCCTTTTTTATCTTGCAGTAATATTACTGTCTTCACTTCTGCTTCCACTCCTAGTTTTTCTGTGAGAAATTGTTTTGTTGCTGCCTGAGGTTTATTATTTTTATAAATTTGATTTTACAGATTTTTTTTCTTGCAATTGCACCAGTGACAAGATTTCTCAGAGATCTGTAGCTATCCCAATGTACTGGATTTTGAGTTTTTTTTAATTTACCCAGAGCTTTGTTACGCAATTTCATTGTAAATTTCATGTTATCTGTAATGTTTACTCGTTTTGGATATTTTAAATTCTTTAAGGGGTGCATGTTTATTAAAAATGTAATATATACTTATTTAAAAACTTGATCTTGTCGTTTATGTTGTGCATTTCAAAAATTAAAAACCATGGTATCGCATACAAATCTCTGAGAAAAAAAAAATCATTATCAAATGGTAAAAAATACCTGCTCATACGAATTATGGGTTTATTTGTTATTACAGGTAATGATGGAACGCAAGAGGATAGACAATGATCGGCGATATTATGATCAACAACAGATTTGCTTTCAATTTTAAAATTATCACTGTTACAATTATTAAATCTAATACGGTACTTTTTCTTGTAATTCTGCTTGGCTCATCGATTATTTGAATTAAGCCTAGAGTGTCCAAAAGATCATTAAATGTATTGTATAATGAAATTCCAACAGATCAAAGTTTAGATCACCCATACATACAATATAATCACAGGTAGGAGTTAATGCAACAATAGTATCTTCAAAGATATTAAAAAAGTAAGTAGAAGTTACCTTAGATGAGCAATAAATAGTTCCTATCGCAATTTTTATTAATTTTCAATAATTGAGATCACTTTTTATTTACATATCTACTCCTCGCCCTCTTGTAAATCGGTCACGTCTAACGAAGTCATAGCCATAAATGTTTACTGTCTGAGAGTGAATATTGTTAGATAACCAAGTTTCAGTGATTCCAAATACAGAAAATTTGCTCTCGACTACAATATCTCTCACACTAATAAACTTATGTAATAGAGATCGAACATTTAAATTACACAGCATCATTAAATACAAAATAAATCAATCCAGAAAAGAAAATTTTATATTAAAAATATATGTATAACTATAATAATAATACCAAATTGATACCCAAAACTAAATTTGAATTAAATAAATCTATTACTCAAATATTGCTCATGGCAACTATTGATATAATATATGGAAGAAAAACACAATAAAAATAAATAATAAAAATAATCTATATAAACTAGCAGTCCAGTGAGACAAATGTCTCATTTAATAAAACAAAAAAGACCGTTTTGCAAATAGAACGCGTATTCACCACACGTACGTATATGACGTCATTGTTGGTAGCAAACTACCAGTCGCATTCGCCTTGATAACATTTGCCTAGAATCTAACCTAAAAAGTTAGGATTAGGATAATTAAGATAATAATTAGTGTTAGAGACTGAAATTCGGTTCCTGACCTGACATGACCATTCCAAACATATAACTTTTTTCTCTATCTCTTACGGTTTGGCTGCTGAAACAGCGTCCCAGACAGACAAAACAGCGTCCCGGACAGACACGTCTATTAGATAAAGGGCCGGTTGCAGAAAGCAATGTTAAGTCTGGTGTTAGCTAACGCGACGTCAAAGTGAACAAAAACGAATCAAATCTCAAATGCTTTTGGTAGCTAATACATTAGTAAACAAAATTTGATGCGATTTTGTTCACTTTGACGCGATGCTAGTTAACACCAGACTTAACATTGCTTTCTGCAACCGGCCCAAAGGATTCAAACACAGAAATAAACCAAACAAAAATAAACACATGCATGTTGAATGGATAACTGAAATATTTAAGAATTTAGGAAACCCTGACATTTTCCACTTTTAGTTCATTAAGTTCTTTCAGATTTGTAACGGACAAAATCTTATTGGCAGTTTTTATTTTAATCACCCCGTTAGCTGCTTTGAGCACTTCCAGGCGATTTCCCGATAGATCTTTGTCACAATATGGGTTCCTTTGAAAAGTTTTATATTTTTAAAAACCATTTCTCTGTGTTTGTACGAGGTGAACTTTACGATAGCAGCACGTGGTTTATTTGAACTATCATGATCACTAGTACGCCGGCCACTCGATGGCAACGGTCAGTGTAATCACTACATATGTTAATATTCGTTTTTGATTTGATAGTATATACAATTTTGTTTTCTAAGTTTTCTTGGGGCGTTACTTCTAACCCAAAAATGAAAATGCTATTTGGTCTTGAGTATCGCTGCAGGTGGTCTAATTCTCTAGATAGTATTTCATTTTTTTTTTTGGACCTCGGCTATCGCAGAATGCATAACTTTGTTGGATTCATTTATGTGAGCATCTACCTTTTTCCAGATTATATCAGTAATCTTTGATGTAAAGGATTCATGGGCTAATACTGCCGTTAAAGTCTCCTTTATTATTTCAGTGTGAATGGCATTTTATAAAATTTGCACTATAACACTGCCCGAGCAACAAGAATTGAACCTTGGGGGATTCCGGAAGTACAATTGATAGGCCTCGATTTGAAACCGTTCAGAACAACGAAATGCATTCTGTTTACAATATACGAGCTGAACTATCTATACAGATCTGCTTTAATTCCATAGGCATCCAATTTTAAGAGCAATATTTATGACTCACTTGTCAAATGCCTCGGAGAAATCTGTATAGATGGCATCAACTTGTCTTTGGTTTTAAGTTCACTAGATTAATACACTAACTGCCAGTCTTATAAAGGCCACTAATCTGACCTTAACTTTAATTTGCTGTTAAAATAGACAAAAGCGCATCAAAACATCGGTGCTTATGACATTTTATTCATTAGTAAACAAGTTTTCATGTGCTTTTGTTTATTTTAACAGCAAATTAAAGTTAACGTCAGATTAGTGGCCTTTATAAGACTGGCGTAAGTATAAGGTACCGCCATTAAATTCCTCACGTGAGAATATGAGAAAATTGTAAGATAAAGATAGCAAATATAAATTTCCCAAATGCAATAGGGAAGGCACTAGTTTTTGAAGATTTTCTTTTTGCTGTAATGGCACTGCTGTAAAATCAGGAGTGTGTTAGGATATGTCACTTCCTATCACTTATTATTGTACGGCAAACGCCAGTGACGATTGTCAAACAATTTAGCAAGCCGTGATTTTTTAGATTGTGTTTTTATCCCCACTTGGAGAAAATTGTACGACAAGGATAGATATAAAAAATCACTACTGGCGATACCTTAGACTTTAGTGTGTTGATCTAGTGACCTTATTCGGTTTGCCAATTGTTCTTGAAGAAATGCCACATACTCGTATAAATTAGTTATGGTTGATTTATTTTTAACAAAACCATGCTGTTCAGATGCAATGTATTTAGAAATGTGAAAAAACTAAGAATCATGTAGTACTTTATCAAAAACCTTGGCTAAAGCTGAAATTGAAATCGGTCAATAATGTTGTGTGTTCGACTTATCACCAGACTTGAAAATTGGTACAATTTGCATCTTTTTCCATTCATCTGAGAAAGTTCCTTGCTTTAAGAATATTACAAACAATAAATACAGAGGGTATGTTAAACCATTCGCAGTTTTTAAAAAAATAACATGGTATGCCATCTCGTCCGAGCCCTTTATTTATGTCCAGTTTGTAAATGCAGTTATGTACCTGAAGAATTGTTATATTAATATTCAATAATGTATCGTTTACATTCGATTCTATTGATGCTAGATCGGGAGCCGTTGTAAGCAGTATGCTACTATGTACAGATTCAAAGTACTTGGCGAATACGTTGCATATCTCTTCCCCTGTACATGCAACCTCGGCATTAAAATTCATTTAGTTGGGATAAGCATTGGATTTACGTTTGCTTTTTGCGTATGACCAGAATGATTTAGTATCTTATTGTTAAATTAGATTCAGTATTGACGTATGCATCATAGCATGTTTCCTGAATTTTTTCAATCTAGCTCTTAAGATGATCTTATATGCCTCCAGGTCAGAGGGGTGTTTAAATAATTTATACTTGCATTCGTATTTACATTTTTCTTTAATTGTCTTGGTTAAAGCTGAGGGAATTTCACATTATTGAAGTTAATTTTAATTTTAGGCACATGAAGTGAGATAATGTCCCAAAGAATAGAATAGAACACCGAGGTGGCATCATTACACTTCATACCAGAAAATATAATAGACCAGTCAATGGTTTCTAATACAGCATTAATAGAGAAATAGTTTCCATCTTTAAAATTCTACTTACTTCTAATAAGATTATTTTCCAGGTTATTATTATTACAGTCGCTAATCGGTATTGATATAACTAACGGTGGGTAGTGCCCATAAAGTTAATAAAGTTAGGCAGTTGCCAAATAAACTTAGTACTGGACGCGATGGTATACCTAATTTACTACTAAAAATTGTGTCTGTCCTCTGATAACACTTTTACCTAAATACTTTTTGATTTGCACAACTTCGACTGGAAACTTAGCTATACAATATTCATTTTTAAGTCTGGTAATAGGAGTAGTGCACAAAATCATAGAAGTGTTAGCAATCAATCCGTTATACCTAAACTTTCTGACCGCTTGATTAGTAAACAATTGACATGGTCTTGTCGGGAGATTGTAAGCAATCAACAACATGATTTCTCTCTTCAAAAGGGCACAGTAATTAACTTACTGTCTTATCATACAGCCTTATTAAATGCCCTTGAGGTCAGAAAGCAAGTGGATACCGTCTGTACTGATTTTTCCAACGCATTTAATAGTGTTGATCATAATTTGTAGTTAACAAAATTACAAAATTATGTTTTAATTTAAAAATGTTACAATGGTTGCATAGTTACTTATCCGATAGGAAGCAATATGTTGAAATAGGATGTTCCCTCTCAGACCCAATGGTTGTTAGTTCAGGAGTGTCACAAAGGGGACATATGACACCCCTTTTATTTAATCTATTCATAAATGATATTTTTCATTGTTTCCAACATAGAAATTGTTTATTATTTGCTGACGATCTGAAAGTATTTGAAACTATAAAAACAGTCAATGATGTAACAACATAGCCTTTCACTAAATATATTCAAAGGTGTTGGCATACCTATGTCCTTTTTTAAGAAAACAAAACAATTTGAAACTAGTGACATATAACAATCGTTTGGGTTATGTTCCCAGTGTTAAAGACTTGGTTATCATCATTGATGAGAAGCTTACATTTATAGATCACATACATAGTGTAACGGTAAAATCTTAAAAAAATTTTAGGATATATGTTACATTAACTGTAAGAGCTTATCATTGAAGTCGATTAAAACTGTATATTGCTCACTAATACGTAGTAAATTAGAATATGCATCTATAATTTGGTCTCCTTCATATAAGGTTCACGTAAAAGCAATTGAAAGAGTTCAACATATATTTTTGAGATTTGCTGCGAGATGTTTACGTTTTAATATTGAGAATCACAATTACTGTGAATATTGAAGAACTACTATTAGCTTATGCTTCATTTTTAAATTGTTGGATGGATTTATTTAGGATCCATATGGTAAACAAATTTATCTTCATCGAAGTTATTATAGACTCTACGAAATTCATTTGAGTATCGTTAAGAGCATTATTATCGCACTCAGTGCGGTTATAGATGATATACTGCACTCAGTGCGGTAAAAGATATTCTTTATTACAAAACAAAGAACACATAGAACCAGAATGTATGGATGAAAATAAAATATTGAACAATATACATTTGCTTATGGCACTTAACGAAACTCATTTAATTGCCGCAGTGGCTGACCCCCTCGTTCTGACAACCAAACTTGTTTCGTTAATATCTATAACATCATTATTCCAAAGAAAACTCTCAGACGTCATAACCTATTTTGTATACATCATGCAACAAATTATGGCCAAAATTCACCAATAAATAGGTACTTAAATTTAATAAATGCATGTAACTAAGACGTTGTGGGTGTTTCTTTAAGTAAATTTAGAAGTGATCTTAAATGAATGTGATGTCCATGCGATGTTAATTTGGTATACTATAGTTTATTTTTATGACACTATATTATTATGTAAGATTATATAATTATAAACTGTTGTTAATGGGGTCATCTCATAAATCCATAAATAAATAAGTAACTGAATTTGAATGACAATCTGCTTTTGTTCTAGATGTGAAGATATCCAACTTCCTTTGGCTCATATATAATTAATAGAAACGTTGAAACAATTACCATTCATTAAGAAAACTATGGAAAATAAGTCTTGTAGTTCTAGAGGAACTACACCATGCATATCGCAGAACATGAATAGCAATGAAAGTTTTGATAATCTATCTATTAAACAAGAAGACATCGAATTAAAGGATGAAAATTATGAAAAGAAAACATTTGACAAAAGTAACGTAAATACTGCTTGTAGTGAAGAGAAACCTTATAGTGGCGCCGTTTGTGAATACAGCACAAGATGTAAAGGTAATTTGGTTAGACATACAAAGATTTATGCAGGGGAAAAGCCATACAGATGCTTGATATGTGAATATAAAGCAGCACGTAAAAGTGATTTAGTTGTACATATGAGAACTCATACAGGAGAAAAGCCATACAGATGCTCAGTTTGTGAATACAGAACAGCAAGGAAAAGTGATTTAGTTATACATGTGAAGAATCATGCTGGAGAAAAGCCATACAGTTGCTTGGTTTGTGGATACAGAACAGCAGATAGAAGTCATTTAGTTAGACATATGAAAACTCATACAGGAGAAAAACCATACAGCTGCTCAGTTTGTGAATACAGAACAGCAGATAGAAGTCATTTAGTTACACATATGAGTACTCATACAGGAGAAAAGCCATACAGATGCTCAATTTGTGAATACAGAACAGCAAGGAAAAGGGTTTTAGTTATACATGTGAAGAATCATGCGGGAGAAAAGCCATACAGGTGCTCGCTTTGTGAATACAGAACAGCAGTAAAAAAAATTTAGTTCCACATATGAAAAGTCATACAGGAGGAAAAGCCATACAGTTGCTCAGTTTGTGAATACAGAACAGCAGTCAAAAGAAATTTAGTTCCACATATGAAAAGTCATACAGGAGAAAAGCCATACAGTTGTTCAGTTTGTGAATACAGAACAGCAGTGAAAAGTCATTTAGTTAGACATGTGAAAACCCATACAGGAGAAAAACCGTACCGATGCTCAGTTTGTAAATACAAAGCAGCACGTAAAAGTCATTTAGTTAAACATATGAGAACTCATACAGCAGAAAAACCGTACCGATGCTCAGTTTGTGAATACAGAACAGCAGTGAAAGAGAGTTTAGTTACACATATGAGAACTCATACAGGAGAAAAGCCATACAGCTGCTCAGTTTGTGAATACAGAACAGCAAGGAAATGTGATTTAGTTATACATGTGAAGAATCATGCTGGAGAAAAGCCATACAGTTGCTTGGTTTGTGAATACAGAACAGCAGTGAAAGGTAGTTTAGATACACATATGAGAACTCATACAGGAGAAAAGCCATACAGCTGCTCAGTTTGTGGATACAGAGCAGCACATAAAAGTAGTTTAGTCAGACATATTAAAAGTTGTACAGGAGAAAAGTCATATGGTTGCTTGGTGTGTAAATACAGAACGGCACATGAGAGTGATTTAGTTACACATATCAGAGCTCATACAGGAGAACAGCCTTAGACTTGCTCGGTTTGGGAATATAGAACAGCAGTTAAAAGTAGTTGAGGTAGTAATATGAAAACTCACAGGAGAAAAGCCATACAAAGGCTTCGTTTGTGATTATAAAGCAGTACTAAAAGTCATTTAGTTACACATAGTGATGACTCATATAGGAGAAAACCCATTACAGTTGTTCTGTTTGTGAATACATAACAGCACAGAAAAGAAATGTAATTACAGATGTGAAGATTGGCTCAAGAAAAGCCATATACATGCATTGTTAGTGAATATTAAGCAACGCAAATGTAATTTAATTACACATATGAGCTCTAAGATACACAAGATATCGCTTAGGAAATAATCTTATTATTTGTGTATACAGTCTGATACATTTTATATATCATGTATACTAATAATCTTTATAATAAATTTTAAATATAATGAGTTAAGGTATATGACGTCGTAGATAGGGTATTTCGGTTCTGGGTATCCGGACTCGTACCCACCAAGTCCAGTTAGGAATATTCGGACCCGATACGTGGTCTAAGACTCGGCGAGACCCGATTCAATTTTTGTAATATTAGGTATTTGTAAAATTGCACTTATGTTGAATGGTTCTTATGTCTTAACTTTATTATATTATATTAGTTGTGTTTTTCAGTTTCTTAGTTTTATTTGTTTTGAGAGTTCTTCCAAATAATACTCTTTTGTATACTTTTTTCATCTTAATGATTAATGGTAATATGTGTTTGTTGTAATAATGAATTATTGATAAAACAAAATAAAATTATATATACTGTTATGGTACACTAGTAGTTGGATTTAGCTGAATATTTAATATGTAAATAGAATTTGTGTGATCAATGCAATCGATTTTGACAAATTTAAAAAGAACAGGCTGTTAGAATTAAGTTTATTATTAAAAATCTAATTTGAGACAAATTAATATGAAAATGATAACTATTGAGTATTCTATAGGGGTTTTGTAATTTAGAAAGTAAATACATGCTTGTATCACACATGACAAATGTAAATTCTAATAAAAAAATATGATGAAGTAGGTAAGATTCAAATGAATTTAAATTATAGATGGAATTAATAATTAAAATATGGTAGTTTGGCGAATTTGTTACGATTATTAATAATAACTTATAAAATCATGTACTTTTTACAATTTTGGATTTCAATAAAAATATAGAAATTTGCCCTATTTTGAATGTGTTACTCTAAAAATGTTTAAAAAGCGTCATTAATACATTCTATGAGGTGATAATACTAGTGAAACATAAAGAAGATTATTACAAATGAAGCAGCAGTTATAGAAGGAATTGGAAGATGGTAAAACTAAATAGAAGCAAGCAGACTTATTAATTAAAGAAAAATATAAGATTTGGATGGAAATATTTTATTTTAAATAATACAAATGACAAGGAGTTACATTGGTTTGAGTATTGCCAAGTGCTGGGTTCATTGAAGGCGTTCTGAAGACGAGAAGATCTATTGAGGGAATATGGCAGAGGGATAACTGGGTCTGAGGTATTCTGTTGGTTTACTGACGACAGTGGTTGGTGAAGCTTGGAGCTACGGAAAAAGGATATCAATTGGAGATAGTCTGTGACAGCTAACTTGGCATGAAGCTGTATGGAGGAGGGTGTCTCTGGAAGGTAGCAGTTGCACGAGCAGAGTAGGAAGAGGTCTGTTCTGGTAGCAGCCGAGAGTCGACAAGTTGACAGCTGTTGTCAGTAAGCAGTAAATCACAGCAGGACTAAGTAGTGGTCCAAGCTGCTAACGTCAGGAGGATTACTATCTTGGAGGTGATAAGAGCAGTGAGAGTAGGAACAGTACAAGGTGGGTTGTAGTCTTGGTCTATTGACACTATAGTAAATAAAAGACAATTTAAAAAGTGCAATTAACTATAATCAAGTACTTACCATATGGTGTTGAGTCAATGATATATAAGTATTGCATTCGCGATCTTTCTGGATGAGGGTTGACCTCGGATTTTGCTGTTAAGTTTCACATGAACAGATCTGTAATTTTTATTTTATTGTATAAGCTCCAACAAATTTACTGTCATTTGACGGAACAGAATATTGTTGCCAGATAGACTGCTTTCTTTGATAGTACATGTGGAGAAATATTTAAAATCTGAAGTATTGTAAGACCTTCCACGTACTTAATTGAAAGTGTATCTAATTACACATTTATTGAAACTGGATACATACATAAAAATTACTAAGTTTCATTTTCTATTCTGCTTAAATATGGCAACTTTGCATTTTAAGGTGTTTTGTCATGTTTTCTAACCTAAAATCATTTGGTACCCATAACCTAAAATGTAAACTTGTTTTAAAGACAAGAAAGTAATTTTACACAGCTAAATTGGGGAAACTGTCATGGCCAACTCTCATCCAGAAAGATCGCGAATGCAATATACAAATAGAACTAGTGAACCCGTTGCAAGTTAGAAAACTTCTTTGTAACCTGTGGCAGGATCCATTAGGTAAAATTTAAATTTTTAAGTTTATAAAACTACTCACACGTGATATTGCTGCATATACTTAACCATGGCTAAATACTGTTTGTGGCAAATACGATATATTCCCACTTTATCCATAGTTTGTTCTTGTGATTTATTAATTGTTACAGCAAATTATAGGCGTACAGGACAATTTCTTTTCCGAATGCAAAAAGGTAGTGCAATATTATGTGTTAATCTATTCACCGTAATAATACTCTTCTGCCTGGTTTGTGACTTGTCCATTTAATACTAAATCTAAGCAGTTATAAATAAATTGCGTACCATTAATCTTATCTGATCTATTAAACCAGTAGACACATTTAAACTTTTCAAAGGAATATCTATTAATCCTATTTTTAGTGTTAAGCAGTGTGGATATATTCCACTGAAATTTAACGAATCTATTAATTCCATAGAAGATTATAAAATGTTGTCATTATGTGATACAATTATATTGACACTCAAATATTGCTTTTCATATTCAGGCAAGAGAGATATAATTTTGTTGCGCTTGACGCGAGAGAGGCCAAAACTCCAAATTAACCTCGCCCTAAGAATATGGGCCATGTGCACGAATTTTTTTAGAAGCTTTTTTGCAACTAAGTCCGCCAATCGGCGTGGACTTAAATGTCCAAATATTCGCTTGTACACCAAAACTCCGCCGAACGGCATGGGGCACACAAAGAATCAAAAGCAGACTAACTCCCAATCGGATTATAGAATCCGAAAAACCGTGCAAGCTGCTAGCTTCGCTGTAAAAATGAGACGAAGACCGAAGTACCATGAGTTTGCAAGCACCACAAAAAAAAATAGCCAACCTAACAAATTTGGGCGCGAACCGAATATCGGCACTAAAGGTTTGTTCACACAGTATCAACCTCTAAGAGATCATTTACACCGTAGCACCATTTGGGGGTGAATTCCAAAAATCCCTGGAAATGATTTGGTCTATTTGTAAGACGATCTAATAAGCAAAATTTCAACTTTCTATCTGTAGTAGTTCGTTCGTTAAAGTAATTTTTTTAAAACAGATCTATCTCATTTAACTCTTTTGAGGAGAGGCATTCTGCAAAACCCTGAAAATGGTTTGACATGATTTGTAAAACAAACTAATATGCCGAATTTCGACTTCCTACCTGTATCTATGTCGTGACGATCTTTAGAAAAACACATCTACGCCATTTAATCCCTTTGATAGGATACATTTCGAAAAACCCTGACTTGACTCGATGTGTAAAACGAACTGGCTTGACTCGATGTGTAAAACGAACTACTGTGCCGAATCAACTTTCTACTTGCAGCAGTTACCGTATTATGGCGATCTTTAGAAAAACACATCTATCCCATTTAATTCTTTTGGGAGTTAATTTCGAAAAGCCTGAAATTGATTTGACCTAATTTGTAAAACGATTTAATATGCCGAATTTCATTTTCCTGCCTGTAATAATTACTTTGTGGCTATTTTTAGAAGAACACTTCTGGTCTATTTACCAGTTTGAGGGGATGTATTTTGAAAATCTAAAAATTATTTCCGATTAGTAAAACTATTTAAAATTCCGAATTTCAACTTACTGCCTGTAGTAGTTTTCATGTGGCGATATTTTGACAAAAAAATTTGTTTCATTTAATTCCTTTCGGGGATGAATTCTCCAAAACACTAACACTGATTTGACCCGATTTGAAAAATGTTCTAATATGTTCAATTTTAACTTCATGTACTTGTAGTAGTTTCCTTGGAGCGATATTTAGAAAAACATATTTGTTTTATTTAACTCCTTTCGGGGATGAATTCAGCAAAACCTTGACATTTACTTGATCTGATTTGTAGAACGAACTAATATGTCGAATTTCGGCTTCCCACCTATAATAGTTTCCTCGTTGTAGATCTTTACAAAAATAGGTCTACCAAATTTAGTTCCTTTGGAGGAATGAATTTCGAAAAACCCTAAAAATAGTTTGACCCTAATTGTAAAAAGAACTAATATGGCAAACTACAACTTCTTACCTTCCTCCAGATAATATTATGTAACGATCTGTGAAGTAGAAGTCAATCCCGTCGAATAAAAGGTAAAAGCACTTCTTTGTAGACGATATTGGATGTTTTCCCTTCTGGTTTGAGCACCACTAAATTGTTTGGAGGACTGACCCCTAAACAGTCTAGATAAAGTTGATCGAGAAAAAAACAGTCTTCCTCAAGTCGACCCCAGCCTGATTCAGCGACTGTCCCTGCACCTTATTGATCGTCATGGCAAAGCAGGTTTTTACGGGAAATTTCAGTCTTTTAAATTGAAAAGAATAGTCTGAAAGAATAAGGGTTATTCGAGGAATTGAAACAAATCTTTAGCTCTTGCTATTTGTTTCGCCATTTAGTCACTTCCGGGTCAGCCTGTATATTTTCACTTGAGTTAT